>JADRCD010230677.1:11258-26505 GCA_019843815.1 Montemys delectorum
GACCCAAAATTTATCCTATCTATAAGAAATGCAAGGTCACTCCTGCATGGAGAAGAGAGTGAGGGAATGACTGACCAATGACAGTCCCAATTTGAGACTCATCCCATGGGCAAGAACCAACCCTGACACTATTAATATTACTCTGTTATATTTGCAGACAGGAGCCTAGTATGACTGTCCTTTGAGAGGCTCCACCCAGCAGCTGACTAAAACAGAAAGAGACCCACAGTCAAACATTGATGGAACTCAGGGACTCTTATGGAAGAATTGGGGGAAGGATTTCAGGCCCTGAAGGAGATAGGAACTCCACAGGAAAGCCAACAGACTCGACTAACCTGGACCCCTAGAGTTCTCAGAGACTGAACCACCAAACCAAAGAGCATTCATGGGCTGGACCTAGCCTTCTCACCCCACACTCATTCCAGATATATGTAGCAGATGTGCAGCTCAGTCTTCATGTGGGTCCCAAACCCAAAAGCTGTTGCCTGTTGTAGAATATGTTGCTTCAGCTGGGCTGCTGTGTCTGGCATCAGTGGGAGAGGATGTGCCTAGCCCTGTAAAGACTTAATGTGCCAGGGTGAGGGGATATCTGGGGAGTGAGGGGGCTCCACCCTATCAGAGGAGAAGGGGAGGGAAATGGGGTGAAGGATTGTAGGAGGAGGTGGCCAGGAGGAGTGGCAGTGAGCATAATGTAAAATGAACAAGAAAAAAAAAATACTCTTTGCTCTTGCAGAGAACAAGAGTCTACTTCACAAGATCCAAGTTGGGCAGTTCAGTAATCTCTAACTCTAGAGGTCTCCAAGAGATCCAACACACTCTGCGGGCCTCCGTAATTAGCAACTGGTCTGTGCACAAACCCCACAGGAACACCTAATAAAAATCAAATAAATCCTAAAAGTAACTATACATGTTTCTTACAAGAAGTACAATTGTCAGAATCAGATGAACTGTCAAAATGTCTTTACCGTAGACATTAAATTTCAGTGTCTATTGGGTTTTAGAAGAGTACAAGGAGACACTGGATCTTTGATCTTTCCCCACGCTTCTTAAGCTAGTGAGTTTTACTCCATAAACTAAAAATGTCCTTAATTGACAAATTTGCTCTCCATCTGTACCTATTTATTTAATCATGTTGTTATGTTAGTCTGGATATCTGAAGCCACATTTCAGGTTATGACTCAAAACCATTTCTTGGTACTATTCTACTTTGACTGGCTTTGTCCACAGGAAACTCTCTCAGCTGGCATGTTTCAAGAAAGCCCCCTTGACATACATTTCATGTGTGATCTTCCTACTGAAATGGAAAATGGTTGAGACTGAGGTAGTAAATGCCTCTCTCTATCTTGAGACAGGTGTTTCTCTAAGATGTCTTGGTTCCTTTTAGAGAAGAGTGTTAGGAAATCACATTACAGGTGACAGACGATTGATCACTGTTACATGACCTCAGTTATTAGATGACTGACATATATCTATATACCAATGTGTGACTATACAGATATCTACTCATAGTTCTATACCTGTACCTTCATTAAGCTCATCATGAGCTCATATAGATTCAAATCCATCTATTAGTCTTCCTAAAGAGTCTTCACTCTCATCCTGAGACAACCATAAATCACATAGTCTGTGCTCATCCCATGAATTGCAATAACATTAAGAGGTGGTAAATTTTGGTCAACACAATCAGAAGAATTGTGTCTCTGTGGCCTCATGTGGCTTTTGTGGCTCATGTGGGTCAGGATTGTGGCAATGGCAGACTGGGTTCATTTGAGGCCATGCTGTCTGACACCAAGCACCCTATGCCTGCCTTCATCTGATTCTTCATTCTGGCCCCTACCAGATATGCATCTCTTTTTTCTTAAGTTTTCTGAAATTACACTCTTGAAACAAGATTGGATAATAGATGATATCACTGTTTATAAAAATCAAGAGGACTACTCTTCTAAAACATACTCACCATCCTGCAGAGCTTGCCAAGATTGCTCCATGTAAGGAGGTCACTGCAGAGATGGCTTCCAAGGTGAAAACCTCAATATCTAGAAGCTCCAGGGAAGTGGTTTCTAGACATGTTTCTGAAGAACTGGTCACTACTCCTACATGGCTGGTCTACTGCTTCTTGCTAAACATAATCAGTGCATTTACTATTGAAACTTAAAATTTATGTGAGAGGACCATATTCTAGCCTGGATTTTGACCTAATACCCTTCCCTACTTCCAAAGGAATGGCTGCCTACAGTATGTGACAAACAGACACATTCAAACTGAAGACCTGAACTTTTACAAGACTTCGATATGATTTTCCCAGGGCTTCTTCCTTGAGGATTAACAACTCAAAAGGGAGAGTTATAGTTCAGAGTTCTTACAAATGAACCTCTTTCTCATTATGTGCTATTCAATGAGTATATCTAACTATCCTAGAGTCCTTTTTGGAAAGATGCTAGACACAGACATGAATAAACCTTTGGTCTTTATTCACAATCAAGAGCCATTCTACTGGGGATGATATGCTTGAGTGGAATGCAGGAGGTCTTATTGCATAAAGTGATACCACTCCACTGTCCTGAAATATGAGTTCTCAATATACAAAATAAGCAAGACAGGAATACTCGAGGGAATGGAAGAACTTTTACAGGGTAGCAGTCAAGGATCTCAGTATCATGTGAACTTGGAGGAGTCAGGATGAAGAATTTGACAGGATTATATAGAGAGGAGGGAAGAGAGAATATTTTCCAGGACTGGAGTAAGTTATTTTTAAAATATAAGCACAATGGAAACAGGAATATACTTTCTGAAACTCTTGGCTGCAAATGTCTTTCTCCTTTAGCTAAAGGAACAAGGCCTATAACATAGCCAGCTCAAAGAACACCACATTGCCAGCACTTTGCTTTTAATGAGGAATAACAAATCACAAAGGGAAGAATCTCATTCACAGTCTGGGATACACATTGTTGTCATTTAAATACCAGAAAAGTCTGAATAGCAAGCGATTCATTAAAAAAAAAAAAACATCTTTAGTACATTTCTTTGTAGACCTCTTATCTGCAATGGGGAAAATACTTGTGTCTCATTTTCCTAAAATCACTGAGTAGATTTCCAGGCTCCTGGATGAGATATGTCCCGGTTTAAGTGAGTGAGATTAGGAGAGGCACAGCCTGTCTGAGGCATTTAATGTAAATAGAGCAGCTATGGCAAAAGTGGTACTTTGTATGCCACACCTATTAAACATGATGTTATATTCCAATACCTTCTTAATGACAGCCATTCACTGGCCCTATTAAGGAGCTTCAAGTCAGGTATTTTAAAATCTTGAGATTCAAATTTTCTGTCAAAACAACTCCTCGAGGTATGAGGTGAAAATTACAATTTGAAAATCAGGGAAGGAATAAAATTAGAAATCTGTAATAAATAATGTCAGCAGGACCGAGTGCATGCAAGGATAAACAGGCTGCTCCTAAGGCACGTGTCAAACAGGGGGATACAGGTCCCTCTGACAGTGCAGGGGAGGCAGTAATGCTCACTACTTTCCATTCCCTGTGTAGAGCCCAGAAACCACAGTGACTTATCTTTCATATCTCTCCTGTCCAAGGCAGATCATATATGTGAGCCAGCACTCTTACCACTATGCGTCCTCTCAGGCACGGTCCTCCACTCCAACTGCAAAGCAAACCCCTGAGAGTCTGCTCTACTACCAGGGCACATACAAGCTTCCGTGGTGTCTAGCATAGTGATGGGGCCTTCTATACACTGCTGGGTATTTTTATCATAACTGCTTAACTTTCAGGTCCGTGTTTCGTTGTTCTATGAATTAGATGAAAGAGTTGTGGATTACAAATAAGAGTGCAAAGTAGGGTGCCACTCAACTGGTACAAACTACAAACATTACAGGACTGCTAAGAGTATACAATACCTCAAGAACTGAAGAGGCTGGCTTCAGGTGCTAAGAATTTATGTCATTAGTAAATCGAATGTACTAACAAAGACATTTATTTCTTTGTTTTCTTTTCTTTATTTCCATTTTATAAGTGTTTTACCTGTGTGTATATCTGTACACTGTGTACATGCAGTGGCCTCAGAGGATAGAAGAATGTGTAGGATCCTCTGGAACTGGAGTTGCAGAAGGTTGTGTGAGATGGGAACAAACACTGACTTTTTGCAAGGGCAGTTGAGTGTTCCTAACATTTGAAATAGAGCCAAGAATGAAATCTAGTCTCTAAACATTGACACAAGGTATTGGTTCTGAACACAAGATAAAATAGAGACGACTCTCCAAATGCTTTGACCCAATGCTTAAGGCCCACCTAAGACACTGCTCTCTATTGTCCTAGGTATGTGTGTCTGTTGTCGGACCCAACTTTGATCAAATGGATATGCAGAGGATTTTGTTCCCTGGATTCCACCTGCAAATACTGTCATTTTTGAAAAATAAATTCTTCTCTGACTTCATTCTCCTTTTTTTTTTTTTGACACAGATTTCATATGATGCCAAAAGAGATTTGAGACATACATTTTTTTTAAGATTTATGAATAGATAATGCAATTTTCTGGAATGAAGAGGAGGAGGACAGGAGGATTCTAGGACCCTGACAGACTTATACAGGCCCAAGTCCCTTCTGTTCTTCTCTAGACTTTCCGTAGCAATAACATAGAACTAGAATATCTCCCTGACCTCCTATTATGTGTCCACAGATCCAAATTTGTATAAAATGTTTAAAGTCTTTGAGAATTCAAATGTAGGAATGCTGTTCATTAAATAAAAAGAATATGAGTCAAATACAAGTGTATATTAAACAGAAAAAAAGAATATTAAGATCAAAAAATCCTAATATTTCATTTAGGATGTCTTCAATTACAAAGCCAACCAGATAACCAATAAGCTGGAATGGTAATAAATTGAACAGATAAACAGGGTAAAAGTGTTCTTAGAAACACTAAGAAAAGACCAAATGTTAAAAACTAAGAAAGACAAACAGGATGAAAGTTCAGTGGCTCTCACAGATACACAATGGGATATGCCTGACCCCCAAATCACCAGTGACACACTTTCTGAAGGCATAAGTGACTGAAATTTTTACTCAATTTATAAAAGGCGGAAGAACTGAAAATATTTTCTCTCAGAGGCAGAGGATGCTGGGAAGGCAAAGTATAAAAGATGAAAGGCAAGCAATTAATGTTGCTGGGGGACAGAAGGAAAGGAAATAATAACTGTAAAGGCAAGGAGACATAGCTACCAATTAGAGGTAGGAGCGACCATCCACCAAGAAGTCTATTACAGTGATAAATCTCACTCAAGAGCAGGACTGAACATAAAGCCCTTTTAGAAATAACAATGCAAAAACTCAAAGATTCTCTATAAGAGGGGAGAAAATTAAGGGGATGAGCCAGCATGAAAAAGCAATGAAGTAAGGATAGGAAGTAGAACAGGGTGGAGGAAGAAGAGATAGAGGATGAGCGGGGGAAGTAAGAGAGATGATGGTAGAGAAGATATAGGTGATGGTTTGATAGCAGGAAGTATTAGCTCATTTGTGTTACTTGTTTTCCCTTAGTGTTCTAATTTAGCTGCAAGTGTTAGAAGTGTCATTGCTCACTGAGAAACTAAAACTGAGAAACCACTGCACAACTGAGAAACCAATGCACAATAGTGGCTGTTCTGTGTTACATCTATGATCAGTTACTGTTGATATTGTGTTCTAATAGCCTCCCAGCTCAGAGTTGACTATTCAACCTCATAGCTACAATGGTTTGGGAATGGAGGGGTTGTGCTCCATGGTCCAGGAATGTTTTGGGCGGGTTTTGTTTGTTTGTTTGTTTTCACTTCTTTTATACTATAATAACATATCAAGGAAACATTTAGAAGTCTGGAAATTCCATTCTGCCTCATTGAGTTTAAGTATTTATTTGATTATTCATGTGTAGTATATGCCATTTGTTTATGAGAGTGTGCATGTACAATGCTCCTTCCTATGAAAGATAGGAAAGGACATTAGAAGTTCTGCTCTATTGTGTCTGTCTTTATTCCCTTGAAACTGCCCCCCACACACACACACAAGCTTTATGGCATAGCTATAGCTTTCAGACTTCCAGGAAATCTTTTTCTACTCCCTTCATGACTAGGAAGTGATAGAAAAAATCTTTACAGCCTCATTGATATGCCTCTTAGAAACATGTACACAGACAATAGATGCAAAGTTTGAAGTGCATAAAGCCAGAGAATGGTCTGGAGAAATTTTGACAAATATAAAGTGCAAAAATTGCTTTGTATGTTGGGACAGTTATCACTCAAATGGCTCTCCCCTGTGAGGAATGTCTTCCACAAGCCAGCATATGTGGATGCACATGTATGTTAGCTTATACTACTTTTTGATAGAAATGAAATAATAAATCTCAAGGATTTTCTTGTAATTTAAATTCTGGAATGGTCTAATACAAGAAAGAGAGCCACTATGGACTCTCAATTAGTCTATGAAGAAAGGTCAAACTCTGTTAATTATACTTGAATGCATTTTCCCCAAAACTCAAAGAAATACTGGAAGAAAAATTAATACTTGTACAACATGATGAATATGAATAATGAAATCAGGAGAAAAATCACTCTGACATTTAGAAATGAATTATACCAAATTTGTTTACAATTATACTAAAGCTGAGTTTATAACTGTTATAAATAAGCACTTTGATTATTTAATAATCTAATAAAGTAGAACACAGTATATGAATAGCATACAAATATTAAATTTTAGCATGATTATATATAGAGCATTGGCATCAATAAATATCAAGGAAAATACAATATTTACTTTCTGATTGACAAAATTGACCTCTATGTGACATGGATTCAGGTGGTGTATGGACAGTCACTCTCCAGAAACAACCTGAAATTCTAACAAATTTAACAGTTCACATATGAAGAAAACTTAAGAGTCTTCCTCAAATTTGAAATCAACTTCATAAATGTTACATAAATTATTAATAATGCCATTAAGAAAGATGGTTTTTCTAAACAAGTAATGATTATGTGCACAGATACTGTATACAATTCTTAGTCCACCATGCCAGAGGAAAGACTGGAGTGCTATTTATCATCTCATGGTTTTCCTGGAGAAGACAAAAAAAAATGCATATAAAGAGGTAACTCACAGATTTGCATAAAAGAAATTAGAAGCCTGGAGAGATGGTTGAAGGGGTAAAGTGTTTAGTGTGTAAGCCTAAGGATCAGAGCTTGGACCCCAGAATTCAGATCACTTCAGACACAGCTGCATGTGCCTGTAGTCTAAAACTCACATAGGATGCAACAGGAAGCAGAGACAGAATCCCTGAAGGCTATGGATCAGCTAGACCAGACTACACAGCAGTGAACAGTCAGAGACTATTCAATGAGGAAGAAGAGCAACACGACCCAAGATGCTTCTCTGACTTCCCTGTGCCCATGTGGTACATACATACCTTCTGTCCCTGTCTCTTTCCTTCTCCCATCTCTCACACATGTATGCACACACACAATATAGAAAGAATTAATGTGAGAAAGTTAGGTATTAAATACTATACACTCTTCTGAATTTCAGACACTGCAGTTTTTATCAACTTTTAAAATTTGCAACTATACAAATTTATCTAAATCTATACTACCATTTGACCTACTTTCCATTTTTATCTTACTAATTTTATTTAAGAATAAAAGTTGAGTATCATCCATAACCCACCAAGTTATAATTATTTACTAACCTGGGGGAAAAAGTCTCTGAATATTGACTTAATTTGCTATGTCTTCATATCTAATACTTTATTTATATATTGAAACAATAAAATATAAATAATAGAAAGTATTTTCTCAGTATTTGTGCCAATTAATAAAACAAGTGAAATTTCTCTTGAGAGTCACAGCTACTTTCTAATACTATGTTTTCCTTTCATGGTAAACAAATACAACATAATACATAAAACAGAAGATACACAGCCTTTAACATTGAGCTTTCTTATTAAGGATGCATATTCAACATCTGTACAGCAACTATATAACTGTGTATTTTATTCATAACTTCATTTCATTTTATCTATGGCCACATCTTCATAAAAAAGAAAATACTGATTTGTTATAATATTTTCAAAAAGATTATTGCCTGTTTAAATTGAATTTAGTTTTTCTCTGTGTTATAATAATTAAATGAAGTTGACAGTAAGTAGAGTTTTGTATTTCCAAAGTAACTTTAAAAAGTAGGGTGAGAGTGGTATTTGGCATATACCAGCTCATCTCTTTTACATTAAAATGTGCTATTTCAAAAATAATCAGCTCAGTTCTATACATAATACATCTGCGTAAAAGTCAATTTGCTGATGAACAGCAATGATCGTAGATTTGAGAGTGGACACAGTGGAATCCTAGTTTTCATTCCTTTTTGTACCAGACTCTGCATAAGTCAGCATGTTGACTGAGGGAAGCTAATTGAGCACACTGTATCTCATTGCCCAACTCTAAAATAAACACAATAGAACTGACATCATGAATTTGTTGTGGACATCAAATTAGGTAATCTGTGGATACCAGTTAACAAGAATGTGGCAGTGCTAGCAAGATATGTCAATAAGCAAAGTCTGAGTTTGAATCCCAGAAGCAACGTTTTCACAATGCCAGGCATGATGGTACATGTTATTTTATTGCTAATAATTATGCTCATTCTTTGACAACTTCATATAATTCTGGTAACTCTCTTTCACAACACTTTCCTATTTCCCTCCCATCTTAATTAATACCCTCTCCTCCTAACCAGCCCTTTCCCAGGCTCACAGTTGTTGAGTTTCTTTTGTGACCATTTTGTTTAAACTGGACTATCTGTGTGACTATTGGACTGGATCTATCCAAGTGGCATAATGGGTTTATTAGTGGATATGGAACTGAAGACAATGGCTTCCCCTCCTCTGGTAGTAGCAAACACCTCAGACTTTAAAGCTTGTCCTCTAGCCATGCCTAACCCATTCTTGGGCAGATTCAGAGCAGGCTTCTACAGTTTCTAAGAGTCCATGAAGCACTGCTGTGTCTTGCTCAGAGAATATAATTTCACAGCACTTATCTCTAGTTCCTGGGTCTTACATTCTTTCTACCCACTACATATATGTGTACACATATATATGTACATTCATACAACCATATGTATGTAGATATATATACACAGACATGCATACATGTGCAGGGGCACACATGCCCCCCCTCACAAAGCAGTATATGGTGAAGCCTCACCAAATCCAATTACTATTAGTCACAATTTCTCTCTATCCTCTTGGCTTTAGTTGCTATCCAAAATATTTGACAAAGAAAAGCAAGCACAAGGTACATTGCCTGAAAGACAGGAGCAAACATGCTATGTTTGCTTTGGGCACAGTTGATCTGACACAACTATTATTGCTTTATTACTATGTTCAAACATTTCCCATTACAGACTCCTGACAGAAATCCACAGAAGCCCCTCTAAAATGTGCTCAAAATGAAAGGGAACCATGACATTCCTACCAAATAACAACAAAAGAACAAAACCATACCCACATTCTCAAAGTTTACAAATAGTGTAACTGAAAACAGCCTTGTAATAATAACAAATAAAAAGTCTAAGGAATGTCATTCTGGGGTTGAAACGAGTAGCATCCAATGTCTTATAGTTATAAAATAGATTACCTCCAATGGTTTGATGACATTTATGTATTCATTGAGTATAGGTAACAGTGTCTTATTTAAATGAAAATATTATATGATGAATCATACATTGTCCTAGTGCTAAGAGTAACTGTGAGTACCATTGCCGGGACAGCTATATGAATAATCTCTTCCATGTCAAAGTTCACAGAACATGATGCAAAGGGAGGAAGAAAAAAATGGAGCTGGAGGATGTGAAAGAGTGCCATGAGATGCGGTTTTCTGGCCAGGACATGGCTGTTACATACAAGAACTCAAACTGGCTGAGCTTAAATGCACAGGATAAAGCTGGGTAAAACTCCAGCATGAGTACAGTTGCAGTCAGGTTTCTAAGGCTGCAACTCAAGGTAAGGAATCACGGAGTTGATGGCTGCTAGAGAGAAAATTCCCTGTTAGAGGTGCTGCCTCAACGAGGCCCCTCTTGCCCCAGCATTCAGCCTCATATCGATGGACATACAGGCAGCAATAACTAGACTCAGTGCATTACGAGAGAGAATGAATGAATGAATGAATGAGTGAGTGAAGCATAGGAGACTTCCCCCTGCTTTAGCGTTGTTCATTTACATCTTGTCCTTCCTTCTCAGGCAATCTCTCATGCATTTTTATCATGAGTTGCTCTCACTGATGTTTTATACAAATGGGAGAAACTGGTAAATATTGTTATCTACCTTCTTTCATTCTGAACAACTGTCAGGAGAGCCATCCATGCTGTGTGTATGAGCAGTGTTCTCTTTTAAATCCGAGAATCCTGTGGTGTGGCATATGCATTTATTCACTTAATGCATCTGTTGATGAACTTTAGAATCATTCTTCTGTTTGACCGTGATAAACAAAGTTGCTATAAATATCCATATTAAAGCCTTTTTATGACATGTTAGAATAATTTTAAATTTTAAGAAACTAACCAACTGTTCTCAAACTGCTTTTACCATTTTACTTCCTAAGTACTTTATAAGGTTCTAATTGTTTGATGAACTCACAAAAACTTTGTGTTATAACAGTCTTTTTTGTTTTTTTTATTTTTTATTGATTTATGTTTTATTGCACTATGATGAGAAAAGATACATGATTTCAATTTATCTGAATTAGTTAACATTTAAAAACATATTTTAAATAAACAGAGTTACATCATATTCTTGTTTCCCTTTTGTACCCCAACTCCTCCCAGAGACCCCCTTCAATACCTGTAATACCTTTCAGTTTTTTTTAATTTGTCATATTGCTCAAAATTTATAAAATATTGTAACAATAAAAATGAGTATTATAAAAATTGTTTGATATAAAACAACAATCAATTGAACAGTCTTATGTAGATGCTTGTCTACAGCAATACTAAAAATATGAACATTTGTTTCAGTATAAATTTGAAATAACTCCAAATATATTATAGCTGTATATTTTAAAATAATACATCACTGCTAGTATTTTTTAAATGAACATAAATATATAAACTCTTTTTGTTTGTTTGTTTGTTTGTTTTGTATTTAGTAGAGCTTATAATCTTGGCTCTTACTGTGGTATAAGCCCAAAATAAGAACAATTTTTAGACATTGGATTTCATTGTAATAAGGCTGTACTTCAGTGACCCTCACATCACCAAAGGATTTTACCTCCATTGTAGCTAAGCTGAAAGTTGACAGTTCTGCTGCACCAAGGTATGAATTGTAGGCAAGATTTTTGGATACAGATTTCCTGCTATGGTCAAAGCTATTTGACTGGAGTGATTGTCTTCATGCTCAGCCCACGGAGAACAGGTTGCATTCTTTTAAGAAATGGTGTGTGCATTAAGATGGTCTATTCACAAAGTCATGCATCAACTGTTTCAATGAACAATGGTTCTGCTTTGAGGGTGGCACTTACATTAGGTAAGGGTAAGAATCTGGTTCATTGACTGTGATGATTTTGAGGAGCATTCATCTCAAAGAAAGAGTAACTTATGAGTCTTCTTCTTCAAACTTGATACAATAGTTGCAAACATCAAGCAAAGCATTCAGTCTCACTCTTTGTTTTTCTCTTACAAGCCACCTCTCAAGTTAATTGTTTATGTTTCTTTTGGCTATATAAATTTTGAAATATGTAAGCTGTTCTGAAAACCATAATATAATGTAAAAACATGAAATAAACAATACTACTAATAGAGAAGCTGAGATAGAAGAAGCCTGATTTCAAGACCATTATGTGGAACCCAGCAAGACACTGTCTTGTACAAACAAGCAGAAAGTGAATATGGATTATACAATATTGGAACTATTTCTCCAATAATCAAATTAGAGAGAGCACTTGATGACAGCCAATAAATTTCTAATTGCTCATATTTTTGGATTTCAATTGATTAGGATATTTCATATCCTAATCCTTAATTTTCATATTAAGATATTAAGAAAAAGTAATTGTTACTTCCTGTTATTTTTGTTGTTAGAGCTAGAATTCGGTTTGTGTGGGTTTGTAGAAAGATTACCTTCTTGTTTCTTCTAGGGTGTAGTTTTGCTCCTTATGTTGGTGTTTTCCATCTATTATCCTTTGTAGGGTTGAATTTGTGGAAAGACATAGTACAAATTTCGTTTTGTCATGGAATATCTTGTTTTCTCCATCTATGGTAATTGAGAGTTTTGCTGGATATAGAAGCCTGGGCTGGTATTTGTGTTCTCTCATGGTTTGTATGACATCTACCCAAGATCTTCTAGCTTTCATAGTCTCTAGTGAGAAGTCCCATGTAATTCTGATAGGCCTGCCTTTATATGTTACTTGACTTTTATTCCTTACTGCTTTTAAAATTCTTTCTTTGTTTAATGCATCTGGTGTTTTGACTAGTATATGATGGGAGGGATTTTTTTCTGGTCCAGTCTATTTGGAGTTCTGTAAGTTTTTTGTATGTTCAATGGACATCTCTTTCTTTAGGTTAGGGAAGTTCTCTTTTCTAATTTTGCTGAAAGTATTTATTGACCCTTTAAGTTGAGAGTCTTCATTCTCTTTTATACCTTTATCCATAGGTTTGGTCTTCTCAATGTGTTCTGGATTTCCTGGATGTTTTGGATTAGAATCTTTTTGCTTTTTGCATTTTCTTTGACTATTGTGTCAATATTTTCTATTGTGTCTTCTGCCCCTGAGATTCTCTCTTCTATCTCTTATATTCTGTTAGTGATGCTTGCATCTATGACTCCTGATCTCTTTCCTAGGTTTTCTAACTCCAGGGTTGTCTCTCTTTGTGATTTCTTTATTGTTTCTATTGCCATTTTTAGATTCTAGATGGTTTTGTTCATTTCCTTCACCCATTTGATTGTATTTTCCTGTAGTTCTTTAAGAGATTTTTGTGTTTCCTCTTTAAGGGCTTCTAAGCTATTTACCTGTGTTCTTCTGTACTTCTTTGAGGGAGTTATTTATGTCCTTCTTAAAGTCCTGTATCATCATAATGAGAAGTGATTTTAGATCTGAATCTTGCTTTTCTGGTGTGATGGTGTGTCCAGGACTTGCTATGGTGGGAGAATTAGGTTCTGATGATGGCAAGTAACCTTGGTTTGCATTGCTTATGTTCTTATGCTTGTCTCTGGCCATCTGGTTACCTCTAGTGCTACCTGCCCTGGCTAAACCTGACTGGTGCTTGTCCTATCTGTGATCCTGATTGTGTCAGAACTCAGAGTCAAGCCGTTTCTGTGATCCTTTGATTCTGAGATCCTAAGATCCTGGGCCTGTTAGACCACCCAGGAGTGGAGCTTCCTCTGTGTGTTGTGGGACTAGCTCCAAATTTATGCCCAAGGTCTGCTCAGAGCACCAGCCCAGACAGATTGGAAGGAACCAGTGCACTGGGCTGGTGGAGTTCCTGCATGCCTGGGTCCCGCTGGACCCAGTTACTCCCAGTGTTGGGACAGATGTTGTGTCCTCCTCACCTCTAGTCCTCTGATTCTGGGCTTGTTAGATCACCTGGGAATGGAGCTTCCTCAGGGTGTTGTGTGGAATTTGTGTCCAAGGTCTGCTCAGAGCACCAGCTCAGACAGACTGGAAGGAACCCATGCCACTGTGCAGTTGGAGTTCCTGCCTGCCTGGGTCCCGATGGTCCCAGTTACTCCTGAGTGTTGTGTCCTCCTCACCTCTGCTTCTCTGGTAACAGTCTTTTAACACGAACAATTTAGATAGTATGTGCCATACTGTGATGGTAATTTTCATATAAGTAATACTAAATAAATTGAATGAGCTTACTTTCCATAGTTTTCTTATTTTAATAGGAAGATACTTTTAATAGATTTTATGAAGATGTTTTCATGCATGTATATTCTGTATTTTAATCAAATTTACTCCCCTTTACCCTCATATTTTTCCCCAATCACCTCCCATTATAGTCTCCTTTCTATGCCATGTCTTATCCATGTTTTCAAGTACTGCTTACCTTTCCAATTCTGACAGTTTTATGTTGACCAACTCTATCCATTTCCCCACAAATGACACAATTTCATATTTATTTTTTTAAAAACACGCTCCCTAGTGGACATATTATTATATTTTCTTTACCCACTCATGCAGTAATTGGCATATAGGCTGATTCTATAACTTCACTATTGTAAATAAGGTCTCAGTGGACATGGGGTGTGGGAGGATGCTATGTATGCTACTTGGAATCTCCAGATATGCAAGTAGGAGAGGTGCAGTGGAATCTCATGACAGCTCTGTATTTCTGAGAATCCACTATTCTGATTTCCATAATGACTGGACTACTTGACAGTCTTATCAACAGTGCATAAAGTATCTTCCCATCCCATAGCACCACATCCTGCCCATCGTTATTTTCTAGAAGACAATCCTTTTGAATTGGGTAAGATGAGATCTCAGTGCCTATAGCCCTTCCATTTCCTAACAATAAAGGATGTTGAACATTTGGGGGGGTGGGGGAAGCTCAGTCCGTAAGTACTGATGATAATGGGAGAGGATGGAAGCCAGATATCCAGGCTCAGAGCCATACAATTTTGAGGGACATCTATGCTCCAGATTCACCCTCCTGGAGGACTTTGCTTTCTGTCACACTAATCTGGTCATCTTCCAACCCTCTGTGTCTTATCCATGACTTTGATGAGCCACATGCTTGTCAAGTCTTCATCTTAAAGACTGCTACAGGGAAGCGAAACTTAACAAGTGTCTTACAGATAAATGCTGCACATCATCTTGTGATAAAAGCCAATTTTAATAATTTTATCAAAATTCTTCCAATGATAATTTGTAAATTGGCATTTCTATAAAGCAATGTGAACTACTGTATCCTTATCCTCTAGCACTGATTTGAATGTTGGACACATTTGTGTGTGGGCATACATGCTTACACATTGAAACTGACTGAATGGATCACTGTAAAAATTCTAATTTCAATTTCTGGAGGAACCGCCACACTGATTTCCAGAGTGGTTGTACCAGTTTGCAATCCCACCAGCAATGAAGGAGTGTACACTCCTGGGCATATACCCACAAGACGCTCCATCATGTAATAAGGACACATGCTCCACCATGTTCATAGCAGCCTTATTTATAATAGCCAGAAACTGGAAACAACCCAGATGTCCCTCAACAGAGGAATGGATACAGAAA
>JADRCD010230677.1:26905-41100 GCA_019843815.1 Montemys delectorum
GGAGCAATAAATTAATATATGTATGTTCAACAAGATCTTTTCACTTTTACATATACCAGGGTTTCCTATTTAAGAAATGATGCTATCCATAGTGGACAGGTCTTCCTACCTTAATTAGAATAATCAAGATATTATTCTACAAAACAACCTGAACAATTCCTCAATGACAGTCTCTTCTCATATGATTCTAGATCACCTCACATTGACAACTAAACTAACCATCATAGGCTTAGGTTTGTTTCTTGTAAGACATATTAGGATTTGCAACCCATGGTTAGTTTGGCATGTACTGCTTAAAGAAGTAGAAGGGAAGTTAGCAAGGGAACTTTGCTTTCTAAACAGGAAAATGCACTAATACCTGTGTATGATTCTTTGCAAATATTTTTCTTTAAAACTTCTCAGATTTTTCACATTGATTTTCTGTTTCCCAAAAAAATCCAATTACATTTCCCATTCTCACTTTTTAAATTACTAATACTTTCTATAGTTTTATTTAAAAAAAATGCTGGCTATAGTCATGGTGCTTGAATATATAATTCTGTTTATCCATGGTGCCAGAATAGCCTTACTGCAAAGAAGATTAACACTATCATAAATTAATAGGGAAATTTAAGTAATCCAATTATAAAATAAAATTTAGTTCCATGTATAACTCATTAATAAAAATTATAAGTAGAAATTTGTTTTTATTTTCAGTAGCATATGTACATAGAATACTAGAGTAAATATTTATCAATGTTTGTGTATAGCATTAATATTTATAGATTTGTTTTACATATGACTATAATGAAAATTTTAAACATGTTTCAGAATCAGAAAGGTCAACTCAATGTTAGAAAAGAATGAAGTAGAAATACTGAGAGTCTCTGATGTCAAGCGTTACTATGAAGCTATGGCATCAAATCAATATGATACTAGTCAAAAAACAAAAGCATAAATTAGTATGCAGAATAGAGAGTCAAAATTCAATCTATACATAAGGAAAATAATCACTTACGAGGGCATAAAAATGAGTAAATTTTGTTTTTTCTAAAAATGGAGATAAGTACTTAGAATGCTATATGCTAAAAAAGTCAAAATACAGAATTTATGTCTTCAAAAGCTGACTAAAATATGCTTGCTATGTCTTACACTCTATACATAAATATAATCTGTAAAACTGTAAACTTCTAAGAGGATGACACAAAAAGTAATATGGATAAGTTTGGACACAACAATGGGTGGTTAGATAAAACAAAGCACACATCACAAAAACTAAATCAAGAAGCTTGAGTAAACAACAAACTTCTGCTCTGTGAAAAGTGTAGGCACATGAGAAAATAGACACATATTGGTAAAAAAACATTCAGGGAAGACGCATCTAATAAAGAACTGTTATCTAAAACACACGAAGAATTCTTAATAAGTAGATGAATAGTTTGATGGGAAAATAGGCTGAAGAGCTCCAGAATATAGAGATTGTAAGTGACCATACAGGGAGACTCTACACTTGGTCTGAAAATTAAAACAAAAATGTAATGATTCACATTGATTAAAGTGAACAAATTATAAACCAACATAAATGTGTGGGAGGATGGGGAACATGAAAATTCCTCATTCAGTGATGGTAGGAATGAAAAGCAATGCAGCTACTTAGGAAACTAGTTTGATAGTGGAAGAGATAAAACCTGCCGGGTCATATACAAAGATACCATGATCCAGATTAAAGTCACTTAAATAAGAAAAGAAATAACTGGAACCCTGCTGACAGCATGCTAAGAGACCATGCATGCCTCAACTCCAAAGTTCGCCATAGAAAACTACTAACAGCCAAGCCTGCCTGCAAGATCATGACCTGATAAGTTCAGTCAACAGAAGTGAATGGTACAGGTGAGCACACCTTTAGGTGATAAAACTACAGGTGGAAGCTATAGGAGGAAAGATAAGATCTAGATATTCTTTAAGACCACACTCTTCTGATATGTCAGGAAGGAAAGGAAGAAAGGGCCTAAAGACTTTCCTCTTGTGGACTCAGAATACCTTCCATCAGGCTGATATACACTTAGGCTTCAGTACTCTTCTTATAAAGTGAGGATCTTTGTTTCTCACAATTATTTTTTATAAAACGCATCAATATGTACTCATATTGAACCAGTAGCCACAATTCTTGGTGTTTATTTAAAAGAATTCAAACTGTATGATAAAAAGTCCTCAATGCACATTACTTCTAATTGGCTCATAACTTTGGAAATCTGAATGTCACCAACATATCCATCATTTTATGAGTGAATCAAAAAGCATGTACATCCAGAGAAAGGAATAATATTCAGCATTAAGCATGAATAATATATCAAGCCAGGAAAAGACCTGAAACAAACAAACAACCCCCCCCCCAAAAAAAAAAAACTTACATGCATTCTATGAAGGGGTTAGTCTGAAAAGGTTAAAACTGTTCAACTATTTGATATTAACAGTAAAAGAGAATAGGAGTTTGGGAAAACTGAGAGAAGATGGTGGAATACACAGGGCATTTAGTACAGCAAGATTATTCATCTTACAACATATGGCATTTACATCATAACTAACTAATACACCAGAGACCATCTTAGGACAATGGTCACTGCAACCCTGTGGAAAGCAAGGATGATCAGCCTCTTGTTAGCAACAGTAAGACCTGCGGACCATATTGCCCTCCTGAATCTGTATACCCTCAGTTTTCACCTGGACCATTTTCCCTCAAACATCTTGTTACCATTCAGTTTCTGAAAGACAAGGCCTAGGGAAGAGTAAAACCCTATGTGCAGGATATCAGCCATTGTCAACAGTGTTTCCACATAAGACAGTCACATTTCAGAGGATTCATGTTGATCTCAGTGCACTCTGCAGGGGAGATTTAGAGAGAAATGGGAGCTTCGACTAGTCACTAAGTAGCAAGAAAGTACAAACTCTCTGCAAGCAATTTCTTCTGGTATTTCTTCCTTTCTGACTGTTTCTTCTAGTAACTTCTGCTGCTCAGGACTTGCTTTCTTAGTGTCACCCTATTATTTCTGTTGCTCCAGCATCAGGCTCCAGGTGCACCAGTCAACAAAGCTTGATGATGCTCTCTTTCATATTTTCCATAGCAACTTTCCAGTGTATTTGCACACAAAGCATCTGGCTCTTCTTGATTTCTTCATTTTTCACACCAACCTTTACAACACATCATTTGGTCTTTCATCCTTTAAAGGTCTCTCCATCCTTTACTCTGAATTCAGTGGCAAATACTCACCTTCAGAGTCTGCAAGCACGTGGCTCTTGTAAATCCATACAAAGATTCACTAAATACTTAAGTTCTACACATTGACTTGGCTCTACAATTCATACAAATATTCATTAAATACTTAAGTTTCACATGTTGACCTGCATGTGCCAGATATAGAAATGTACACAGCATCTGTATGATTCAAAGAGTTACAGTTATCCAGTACGACTCCCACCACTCACAAAATGAAAACTGACTGAGAATAAATGACTTTATAATAATAATGCTCCAATCCCAGAATATGCTCACTAAACAATGGAAAAAAGGAAATTCCCCACATCATCAGCTGTTGATCTGGCAACAGTACAGAAAACAGTTCATCTGTTTATAATTTGAAGAGAGGCAGGAAAGAGGAGCAGGACTTCGTGAGTGTGAGCAAGTGAGATACCTCAGAGGAAAAGATGCTTGCCACCAAGTCTGAGGACCTGCATTCTATCACCAGAACTCACAGAGGGAAGGAGAACAGTAATTCCTGCAAACTGTCCTCTGATCTCCATAGGTACACTGTGGCATGTGCATGCCTATACAGATGCACACAGTACACATACACACACACACACACACACACACACACACACACACCAAACAACAACAACTGTGGTGTCTTGAAAGAAAATGGCCCCTCTAGGCTCACAGGGAGTGGCACTATTAGAAAGTATGGTGTTGCTGGAGTGGGTGTGGCTTTATTGAAGGAAGTTTGTCACTGTGGGCAGATTTTGATGTCTCAGATGCTCAAGCCAGGCCAGTTGTTCACAGTCTCTTCCTGCTGCCTGCAGATCCAGATGCAGAGCTCTCATCTCAAAGGAGAAGGGTGGACTCTTTGCAAGGAGAAACCATTGTGAGGGGCAGTGTATGGGATGTAAATAAATAATTTGACTTTAAAAAAAAAAAGAAAAGAAAAGAAAAAAGAAAGAAAGAACAAGGAAACTATTAAAAAAATAGCAACAACATCAACACCCATAGAGACTCATAGGGTCTATATGGTCATATTAAATTATTAGGAGATGTGGCCTGGCTGAAGCCAGTCTGGATTTGTTGGAGGAAATGTGCTTTGAGGTTTCAGATGCTCAAGCTAGGCCAGTAGTCTACAGTCCTTTTCTGCTGCCTGCAGGTATAGATGCAGGATTCTCAGCTCGTTTTCCATCACCATGTCTGCCTATGTGTTGCCATGCTTTGCTTCACAATGATAACGGACTAAACATCTGAACTGTAAGTCACCCCTAATTAAATAGTTTGCTTTATAAGAGATGCCATTGTTACAGTGTCCCTTCATGGCAATAGACACCTGAACTAAGATATAAGTCATGCCAAATGAGTGATAATCTCCTAATGGAAGAAATAGTCCATCATCATAGGTGTTTATATATGTCATTTAAGTGGTAGTTTAAATTGTCACAGTATTTATAAATAAATATTCTTGATCCACTTACACTTATCTCTTCTGACCCAGTTTAAATGACAGAATATAAAAACAATTAATTTATCTTACAGGAGCCCTGGAACTGTTATCAGTGGTAGAGTTTTATAAACCATAAAAGCTATGCTTATTAATTTCTTATCTTACCAGTGTCCAGATACGCTTAAGAAACAAAATGTAACACATACCACAATGCAAAAGTGTCAGATTCAGTTTCCATTACATCATATAAAAACTGAAAGTCACATATCTGTAGTAAACAGGTATCCCTAGAAAAGGACCATCGTCAAAACAGCAAAGAAGATGTTAACTACAAAAAGCGTATATTTTCAATGAGACTGCAGTGCATCTATATAAAAATCACAAACCAGTGAAGAAGGAAAACTGAACATTTTACCCTAACCTACACTTTAGGTGAGCAAAGTTCTCCATATCAATATTCAAACCATCCACGTGGGTTAGGAAATATCGAATCCAAACACCCACAAGCTAAACTGCCATTAGGTCTTAGTTACAGAGAGAGCAGCTGAAAGATTTTAAAACATAACAATCTCTGCATTCCGTGAAATGTAATAGGCTCTCATAGTATAGGGATTCTACGTACATATGTATTTATTTTGCTGAAACCCCCTTCCTGCACAGAAGCTGCAAAACACAATACATCATAGCTTGCTTATGTGTGCCTTAGCAGAGTCTCCAGGAGGAAACCTTAGTCGCAAAAGATCAATCAGCAGGAGTGCCACATGAAGCTGTTTTATCACAATTTAGAGAAACCTGCTTAAACCCCTGGGGTCAGACTTTAAAGAAATACTCCGGTGCATGCTCTGCTAACAATGAGATAATAACCATTTGAAAGAACTTGAAGAGGAATCAACTTCTCAAAGCCATCTATGGCTGAATTATTTATTCTGATGGCAGATACCTAAAAGAAGTTTTATTCCTCAAAGAATGGAGTGTAAATGTGTGTGTGTGTGTGTGTGTGTGTGTGTGTGTGTGTGTGTGTTGAATGAATGTACTGTACATGCAGGTGCAGGCACACATGCATTCACAGGTGTTATCTTAGACTTACTTTCAAATCATTCTGAGACAGTCTCTCATTGGTTGATGCATACCTCATTTCTTTGGCTGGGCTGTCCAGTCAGCTAAATCCTGTCTTGGCTTCCCAGTGGCTCTGCTATCACAGTGGAGTTTTATATGGGAGGCAGTGACTCCTCTCCTCAAGCAGGAGGAGAGGACCCAGACTCTCCTGCTTGAACGGGAAGCACTTTACCTGTTGAGTTTTACCCATCCTCAGTCTTAGAAGTTCTAACTGTTCTCTTCTTCCTAAGTTAGAAGCCGCTTTTGTGCTTGCCAGCTTCAATTATCAGATTCCTAAGGAGAAACTAACAGAACCCTGAAGCTCAATGATAGTGAACTTTCAGTGTGACTAATCCTTGCAGTAGCCATTGACATAGTTTTTATGATTTTTCTTACAGTTGCTGGGATACCCTGGGGCCCCCAAAAAAGCAATCTACAAAACACTACAAGAAAACAATCTGACCCAGACTAAACATTACTCTCATCTCAATTAGCAGGAGTGCTTTGTACCATAGACTCTATATCCTCCTTTATGGTTTTACATTCACTTCCAATTTCTCATTAGCCTAAGGAAATACTTAAAGAAAGAAGAGTTCTTCCCAATGATATGTCTCCCATCTTCTATGTGGTGATAGGAGATAAGAAAGTTCAGTATGAAAATATGAAAAAAACTAACTTTAATATAGACTATTCTGGTAATTTTATTAAGTATATGAAGATTAAATCTATGGAAAAATGTGTCTAAAAAGATGTCTCAATGGCTAAGAGCCCTGGTTACTTTTCCAGAGAAACTGGGGTCTTCAGTTCCTAGCACTAACTGGATGATTAATTACTGCAACTCCAGAACCAGGAAACCTAACTCCCCCTTATGGCCATCTTGGGCACTACATACCCAGTACACATTGTGTTGTGTACAAACATACATACATAAATGCAGGCAAAACATCCACACACATAAAATAAAACTAAATATATCTTTTAAAAATATAAAAAAAATAAAAGACTTCCAATTTATAAGCCAAGGGATATTGCAATGATGAATGGTTACAGGCTCTCAAAAGAAAAACAATAGATCATTTTTCTGGGAAAAAGCTCAATATGTATACTTCGTTGCAAAGAGCACTGACTCTTCAGTCACCTTTCCCAGCAAGCAAAGACTCAAAAAATGGCTTCCAGAGAGCTGACTAGAGGCATAGTATTGACACATTTTGGAAGAAACATGTATGGTCTCACCTATTCAAGCATACATGCTGTTCACAGCCCTCAAATTTAGCAAAAGGAAGACTTTCTTCTCACCTAACTCTTCCAGCTGTGCAGGCAGGACCACAGAACTACAATGATTTTCAGCCACCGTTCCTAGTAATGCTAATCATTAACATCAACTGAGCACCTAGTGTGTGGTAAGCACCATACTGAGTCCTTTGCCTACTGTCCATCTATCTCCCAAATGTGTTGTGATATTTCTCTTACGCTTCTCACTCCCTCATTAATTTACAGGACTCATCAGAAGTTAAACAATATCATATCCTCCTCTTAGTTGTTACTCTCTGTGTCTTCTACATAGTCTTTATCTTAGACCACTTGTATTCCAATACTTTGAGTATTTTGAGCATTTAATTATTATTCTTTTTTTTTTTCAATCCACATGTAATATCACATGTGTGATGGTGTTGAAAAATACCACAAGGAGAAAGCAGCCTCTTCTCAAGTTGGAGTTGCAGGAGACTGTCCGCCGTAATAGGTTGGTTCTGGAAACCAAACTCAGGTGCTCTAGAAGAACAATGAGCTGTGAACCACTGAGCCATCTCTCTCCAGCCCCTTGAATGTTAATCTTAACTCCATTGCTATCCCAAGGAGGCTTGAGTCAAGTCTTTGACTTTCAAGGTTTCTCAGTGAACAAGAGACTCTAATATTTACCGGATTGATATTTGCCATACTTGTTCCTCCTAGTGTGTTCGATTACGTTTACTAAGTATATGTTCTGTAAAGTTGCTCATGTTATAAAATCCATATAGTATTGAAAAATGGCTTTCATTCTTTAAGAAGACTCACTGTAATTTCTATAATGGATTATTATTTTTTTGTATTTTTATTTTTTTTTAATTTTTTATTAGATATTTTCTTTATTTACATGTAAATTTCTCCTTTCCCAGTTTCCCCTCCAAAAAACAAACAAACAAACAAAAACAACAAGAACAAACCCCTGTTGCCTCCTCCCTCCCCATGCCTGCCACCCCACCCTCTCCCACTTATTGGCCCTGGCATTCCCCTACACTGGGGTACAGAACCTTCACAAGGCCAAGGTCCTTTCCTCCTATTTATTAACTCCAGATATTTTCCTTTTTTTTTTTCTTGGAGTTTCAGAACAGTGAAGAATAATAGGAACTAGAGGTATTTTAAGGAGATTAATCTTTACAAAGATATTTCAATAAATACAAATAATCTAGTAGAATGAAAGCTCAACCCAAAATTAAGAATCCACTCTGATAACAATTTGGCACTGAAGTAAAATTATAAATGATGCCAGGCAAAGCAATGCAGCCTTGTCCTAATGAAGCACTTCCATTTCCATCGGCAGCTGGCTCTCACCGTGCGATCCTGAAGCAGAAATTTTAAAATAGGGCTGCAGAGATGGCTCCACAGTTAAGAAGAACACGTGCCAATCTAGCACAGGATCTAAGGTTTTAGTTCCTAGCAGCTACATCTGATGGCTCACTTCTACCAAATGTAGAGAGGATCTAATGGCTTCTTCTGCCCAACGTGAACACATGCAATCATATACACATATTCACATGTGCACACACACACACACTCACACACACACACACACACACACACACACACACTCACAGTTAAAATGAATAAATGTTTGGTTTGAAGCCACTACTCACTCATCAATTATAGAAGATAATCTATATGGCTGCCGCTCTGGCATATTACCACTACACGTTTTTACCCACCCCAACATCTAGGACTCTTATTCTACTTCATGAGTGAATCTGGTTTAGAAAGACATAGAACATGCTGCCTGCATTTCTTCTGGAAAAAGACCTTTGGGGAATCTTGAATTTTTTAAAGACTCTCTCTCTTTTTTCCTTTCAAAGGTCCATGTCAGTCATGACTCCCAGAAGCAAGGTCACAACAATCTCAAATCAAGATAAAGAGATGAGGCCTTAGACTCAAGCAGGCTGAACACAGAGCTTCTCATTTTCTACTTGCTGAATTTATTCCCTGAGTAAAGGGCCTGGCAACAGTGCTGCCGAAATGCCTAGGGGATAAAAACAGCAATGAGGACTGGAGTGACACCAGAAACCCAGGCTGTGCTAATAAGCTGTCCTTAGGAAATGAACGACTCTGACTGAACTTGGGATCAACTGTTGGGACTTTCCAGCACAACAGCCTTGAAGAGCTAGGCTTGTTATTGTTTCTTAGTAATAAAAAAATTTAATTTATTCTTTGAATTCTTTATACGTTCCTTTAAGAATTGTAGTTTGATGGTAGCTATCTACCAGAGACCTCTTTACAACTCCCCTTAATGCTCCCTAGGCCAACTGCATGTTCTTCTTTGGGTTATTAAGATTTCTGAGTCCAGTTAGTGCTGTCCATACACACATGGGTATGTGACCATCCCCTCATGTGCAGGCAATTTGCCACAGTTATGTCCCCAGAGAAGAGTGACTTTACCTCACTGGGGGGCTTTTGAGCTGTGTGTGAATACTACCACTGCAACAAGTAGCAGGTGGGAACTAGATGTAGCCAAGAGTTGTTGTCCTGTGACCTGGAGGGTAGACAGTGGTAATCAGAAACAATGCAGAAAATAGGAAGAAAGTGAGAGGGGAGTATGAGGACATTAGAAAAGAGCAGTCTTAGAAACATAGAAAGTTAGATAGAGTGTGGTTTGCTTGGGCAGAGCATAGGTAGCTCCTGATCAGGAGTTATATGGTTTTGCATGAGTTTGCCTTTGCCTGGTGAAGGCTCCTTAACTCCTGGAATCCCCTCTTACTCATCTGGGCTTTAACGGATTGAGTTCGCACCTGTTTCAAGTTTCAAACTTTCCCTCTTCAATGAACTTAACTCTTCTCAGAGACATAGCTGAGAGACCAGGCAAAAAGACAAGAATAATCTAGAATTAAAATTTAAGCTTAGGTTATACACATACATTGTATCCAACAAGCTGAAAAGTCCTCACAGAAAAGAAAAATTAAAATCCATGAACAATGAAAACAAGACAGAACAATTAAGCAATTGCAGAGTCGGGGATCTGCCAGAGGCTGCACAAAGAAATAGGCAGCCACAAGCCAAAGGGCAGATTTCACATCTGACCCTGAAGCTGATGAAAAGGGAAGCCAGGTTTCTGGAGATGGCATTTGTAAAAGGATGTAATCAAATGATTGTGACACACGTGCCCACTTGTTAATGTTAATATGACACCTCTGAGATGCCAAGGAGACAAGAGTGTGTAGTTCTCAGTGTCAATGCACCCTGCGCTGATGACAAAGTTGGTGTGTGAATGCCCCGGGCTAGACAAACAACCACTTGAGAAGCCCTGTTTCTCCTATAGGGTCATTTCATACTAAAACCAGCATTTTCATTCTTCATTGACTTTATGCCACAGATGAACAGAAAACTTTTTGTTTGTTTGTTTTGTTTTGTTTTGTTTGTTTTCTGAGCCTCTTTCAGGATCATCCAGCTGGAATGCTTGTCCGTCCTACCCTCACCTAAGGGTGGCCTTGACTCCAACTGACTAGCTCAGCAAAACCCAAATGAGTATGGATGTGAGCTCATGTACCATACAATCACCAAGGAAAGAAAGCCAGGGAAAACGCTCCAACCATGAAGGGGGAACTTTTAAGGATTCTGGCCATATTTCCTGGAGGGTTACAAGGGCTAAGGCAGACATAGTATAGAGCACAGGTCACATTTTACAAGGACACACAAGAATGTGACTACACTCACTATCCAAAATTAAAGAATTAGAAATAGAGCCGGGCGGTGGTGGCATGCCTTTAATCCAGCACTTGGGAGGCAGAAGCAAGAGGATTTCTGAGTTCGATGCCAGCCTGGTCTACAGAGTAAGTTTCAGGACAGTAAAGGTTATACAGAGAAACCTTGTCTCGAAAAAACAAAAAAACAAAACAAAATAAAACAAAACAAAAATAGCATCATAGATGATGTTTCTTTTTTGTGCATGCAAGCATGTGCACATGTACGTATCCACAAGCATGAAGAGACTACAAGTTTGCTGGCTTCTTAATTCCTCTCCATTTTTTTCTTTTGTTGAATCAGGGTTTCTTTTTTTTTTTTTTATTTGATATTTTCTTTATTTACATGCCATATGATTTCTCCTTTCCCAGTTTCCCCTCGAAAACAAAAAACAAAAACAAAAAAACAACAAGAACAAACCCCTGTTGCCTCCCCGCTCCCCCTGCCTGCCATCCCACCCTCTCCCACTTATTGGCCCTGGCATTCCCCTACACTGGGGCACAGAACCTTCACAGGGCCAAGGGCCTCTCCTCCACTTGATGACCGACTTTGCAATCCTCTACTACACACATGCTGCCAGAACAATCAGTCCCACAAGGTATAGTCCTTGGTTGGTAGTCCTTCAGTCCCCAGAAGCTCTGAGGTTACTAGTTAGTTCATATTGTGGTTCATTCTAACGGGCTGCAAACCCTTCAGCTCCTTTGGTCCTTTCTCTAACTCCTTCATTGGGGACCTTGTACTCGATCATTGCTGGTGGGATTGCAAGCTGATACAACCACTCTGGAAATCAGTTTGGCGGTTCCTCCAGAAATTGGAAATAGTTCTACCGGAGGACCCAGCTATACCACTCCTGGGCATATACCCAGAATATGCTCCATCATGTAATAAGGACACATGTAACACCATGTTCATAGCAGCCTTATTTAAAATAGCCAGAAACTGGAAACAACCCAGATGTCTCTCAACAGAGGAATGGATACAGAAACTGTGATACATCTACACAATGGAGTACTACTCAGCTATTAAAAACAATGAATTTATGAAATTCTTAGGGAAATGGATGGATCTGGAGAATATAATCCTGAGTGAGGTAACCCAATCACAAAAGAACACACAGTATGCACTCTCTGATAAGTGGTTATTAGCCCAGAAGTTCAGAATACAGGAAGAACAACCCACAAACCACAAGAAACTCAAGAAGAAGGAAGACCAAAATGTGGACATTTCATTCCTTCTTAAAAGGGGGAACAAAATACCCACGGAAGGAGTTGCAGAGATTAACTATGGAGCAGAGACTGAAGGAAGGATAGCTGTCTCCTGAGAGGCTCTGACAGTACCTGACTAATACAGATGTAGAGGCTCACAACCATCCATTGAACTGAATCAGGGTTTCTTACTGAACTTGGAGATCCCTTATTCAGTGACACTGACTGGCCTGGGAGATTCTTCGGTGTCACGCATAACAGCATTGCAACTCCCTGTGCAACTGAAAGACCCAGAACTGGGAATCCCGACTCAGCACATCACGTTTGGAGAGTCACCTCTTAGCCCACTAAGCCACCTCCCCAGCTCCCACTGATGACCTTACTAATTAAAATGGAGTTTTAGTTTTGTTGGCCACCATGAGATTAAACCAATCTTGGGTGTCTACACTAACACATTGCAATAACAAGGTAACAAAGAACCAGTCTTTGTTAATTTGTTAATTGAGGAAACTCAGGAAGTACTGATGAACAAATTCAGGACTATAAATAGTATGTCTGCCATTGCTACCCCATTTACTTGACATCATCTCTTGGAGAATTCTCCAACACAGACAGGAAAAGCTGCTGGAGCTGGCTCAAGAGCAGTCAGTCAGCACAAATTGGACCATGTATGTTTGCTTACTTTGATTTTAAGAAAGAGAATGTCCATGCAGTTGGGCAGAGAGGTAGTTGAGGGGAAGTTCTGAATAGATGAGGAGATGAAAGGGAATAGGATATACATATATTGCATGAAATTTTCAAAAACCAAAGCATTGTTTTTTATTTAAAAAGGGAAAAAAATGTGCTACTAAGGAAAAGAGAATTGTGAATTACCTTTAGTTTTAAATAAATATTCAGAAAGCTTAGTAAATTTCACTAAATATAAATTCTATATCTATTAAACTTATGTTACTGTGAGTCAAAAGAGCCTGTGATGGGGCAGGTGTATTGTGTGTGAGTTTGGCTCTGACTCAACTACAAAATACAACTGTTAAGACAAAATAGGAAATTCTATTTTGGCCAGAGTGTTAAATGTAAGTTGTTTCTAACTAAGGATAATAACAATTTTTAATGAAGTCCATATCCCCATCAAATATATTTAGATTATCTTATTTTATGTGTATAGATGTATTGTTTGTACACTTGTGTCATGTGTATGCCTGGTGACCACAGGCATCAGCAGATTGATTCCCTGAACTGGAATTATAGAGGTTTTTGAGTGACCACGTGGGGTGCTGGGAATAGAACCTGGGTTCGCTGGAAGAACAGCAAGAGCTCTGAACTATGGAACCATTTCTCCAGTCCCTACATTCCTCCTTTCAGATACTGCTTATAGCATGTAAATGCAAGTTCAGCGCTTTGCTATGTGCAGAACCAGATGGATATTTTGCATGTTGCCGTGTTTCGGTAACTCTAGTATGTATATGATGGACATTTGGCGATTAAATAAAAATGGAAATATTATATGACATAAAGAACTTTCTACTTCTTAGCATGTTTGAAAATGACTGAAAACAAAGGAAATAATAGCTAGTGTTTACTGAGCACTTGGTTGAGCTTCTCACACACCACATTATATTGATGAAAATAAGAAGATCAATTTTAATTGCCATTACACATTAAAAAACTGAGTCACTCTTAGCTTTAAAAATATATCCTTAGTCAAGTGTCTAGACACAGCACAGTGGTTTATTATCCTAATGCTAATTAACTCAGAATCCCTCTGTAGTTACTATCTGGGTAGGATGCTTTGCTTACCATCTGCCTGAATATCTATCTTCTTTTGGTTCAATATTTACATAGCAAGGAAAGACACCTCACTAACTGTTCCTCTAAATCTCAGAGGCAGAGGTCAATTTGAAGAAACAAAATGTGTGAGCTAATGTAATATGTTATTTAAAATAATAAAATGAATCTATTTAACAGACAATACTGCTTGACACTTTTGCCTGGAACATATTCAGATCACCAGGATGAACACCTATGGCACTGCTGTTTCCTTGAACTTTAATGTGCACACCCACCACTCTCCTCTGCCATTAGCCTTCTCTTTATATTCCTGATAACAAAGAGCTATGCTACCTCCCAGACCACTCACAGCCATATTAAGTCAGATGGTTCTCCTCTTTCTTTTCTTTATTTTTACTTTCTTATTTATTTTTTGGTGAGAGAGGAGACAAGGCTGGAGAAATGG
>JADRCD010230678.1:0-40129 GCA_019843815.1 Montemys delectorum
CCCGCCCGCTGCGCGTTTTGTCCCGCGTCTCTCCCCGTCCGTCTCCTGACTTGCCGCTCTTGTCCTTCCCTCCCGCTTTTTCTCTCCTCTCTTGTCGGTCTCAAGATGCCCTCGGCCACCAGCCACAGCGGAAGCGGCAGCAAATCGTCGGGACCGCCGCCGCCGTCCGGTTCCTCCGGGAGTGAGGCGGCGGCCGGGGCAGCTGCGCCGGCTTCTCAGCATCCGGCAACCGGCACCGGCGCGGTCCAGACCGAGGCCATGAAGCAGATTCTCGGCGTAATCGACAAGAAACTTCGGAACCTGGAGAAGAAAAAGGTGCGAGGAGATAGCGGAGAGGGAGGGCTTGCGGCTCCAGCCCTTCCCCGGTCTCGGCGGTGGATGGAGCTTCTAGCCCAGAAAACGGGCGCCTCGGGGAGGTGCCTGTCACCTGACCCGAACGCGGCGCTGCCTCTAGGCCTCGGTTACTCACTGCAGGCTGTGCGGGGCCTTTCCGCCTAGTGACCGGTTGCCTGGGTGGTGGGGCCCGTTGCTGGATATGCTCCGAAGGAGGCCGTGGGGAAGAAACACTGTATCCCTGGCCCGATCGCTTGTGGAGTTGAGCGGCCCTTGCCTCGTAACTATGGCGTTTGCCTCTGGTACCTAGGCTGGAGGCTGGTGGCATGGCTCTGACCCCCTCTTCCCTACAAAAGATGTGTCTAGTCCTGAACCAGGGTTGCAGTCCCGCCACGTCCTTATTTAAGCGGGCCTTCGCTTGGGTACCCCCGCCCCCTTCTGATGGGCTCCCTACGTTTCCCCCTTTGTTTCGATTGTCTGGGTGCCTGGAACCTCACGCCCAGCCTAGTCACGAGGTGGTTTTTAAATGATTATTTTTTGGTGATGGTGTTTTTGCGATGACCTTTTCTTAATTTATTATTTTTTACCGCTTCAGCATTCTAAAGGGTCAGGGAGAGATCATCAATCCTTCCGAGGTGGTTAGATTAGACTGCAGACTGCCTCTGGGTCTCTGGGCACATGGAGTGTCTAACATGGCGGCGGCTGCTGGAGAGGGAAGCGCTGTACAGGAGCTGCATTGTGAGCACAAAGCGAAAGCAGAGGGGGAGGGCAGAGACCAGGCAGCAGCCCCGCCTAGCCCCCCCTCCCAAAAAAAGTGGAGCCACACCCACACTGATTTTGGCTTTAATATCTAGCCATTTTGGACCATACTGTTAGATTACTTAAATTGACTTTTTTGTTTTATGGGTTTAGTGTAGGACGGTGTACCAACACATTTTAGAGGAGAAGAGTCTGGGTAGAAATAAATTCTACCCTGATTAAGAAAAGTAGTGGAAAGGAACAAACATGGTAAGGTAGTAGAGTAAAAATGGAGGCAATTTGCCTGGAACTGTTATTCTAACTTGTCCTTGTTACATTAAGTAAAATGTAACTTTTGACAACTTATGCCTGCCAGGTTATATTTTACAATTTTGAAAAATTCCCATGAAGGTTTGCTTAACTAGTTAGAAGATATTATTGAGATAGGATATTGGCTAAAAATCTGACCTGTAGGAAGTAAAGTTGGAAAAAAACCAGGATATTTAATATATATATATATATATATTTGGATTTTTCGAGACAGGGTTTCTCTGTGTAGCCCTGACTGTCCTGGAACTCACTCTAGACCAGGCTGGCCTCAGAACTCAGAAATCCGCCTGTCTCTGCCTCCCAAGTGCTGGGATTAAAGGCATGTACCATCACCGCCTGGCTAATATTTAAGTCTTGATAGTTTATCTACTGATTTTCCATTTTTGGGGAGTTTGAAATATTCACCTTTGTTACTTTTCTGTCTCAGTGTTGAAGAGTGGCCGTTTTGCTATAATTTCCCAGACTTTATTTGAAGTTGAGACTATACATTAACAAGATATCAAGCTTTATTTTGAGAATTTTTAATGTAGTAAATTAAATAGTAAAAATAGGAAAATGTATTAAAATAGTGAAGGCATTGTAAGCTACATTCAAATATGGAATTTCATGCCAGCATTTTCTGATACTTGCTGTGTGTTTGGTACCCAGTAAAATTGAGTTCAACTTGGGTATCTTTAAATTTTCTTAACTCAATAAACAATGTTTAATGTTGTTTGGCTGTTGCTCCAAATGGTTTAATTTTTGGAATTTCTGGGAACTCAGTTTCTTCTAGAATAGGAACCAACATGAGCTTTAATGATGTAATATTTGAGGTATAGAGGTTAGTGGTTGCAAAATCTTCAAATATGTTTAATAAAGAACAGTGTTGAGTAGCAGTCATTGTATTTGTGAGATAACAGATTGAAGTGTTTAAGGACGTTTTAAAACAAGACACAGAAATCTAGGTTATCCCCATGGAGACTTGAACCCTAACTGGCCACTTGTTCTCTCTAACTATAGGTAAGAGTAATGTTATCACCTGGGCCATGGTGGTACACTCCTTTAGTCCCAGCACTCAGGTAGATCTCCAGTGTGAGTGAGGCCAGCTTGGCTTACAGAGTGAGTTCAGGACAGCCAGGACTTGTGTATCTTGTGATGTAAGAAACACATTTACATAAAAATGTTTTACATCATTTCTGTTGTCAGTGTTTTGGTTGCTGAAGAACAGTGAAAAGATGAAGTTGTAAAGCACAGGCTGAGCTGCTCCCTTACTAGGCTGCTGATACTGTATCTTAATAGTTGTTAAAACTACAGTTACTTTTGGAGATGCTTAAAGCATTGGATTTTTGTATTAGTATGAGCACATCTGGTTTTTATTTTATTTTTCTATTACTGGATGATTTGCCCTATGAGTGGTTTTCAGTAGGACTAAGCATTTGTAAAGTACCTAAAATAGGATTTACTCTTTGAATCAGTCTTAAAACTTCTTTAGAAACTCCAATGCAATATATTTGATTCTTACCTATTCATACTACAGCCTGCTAGACCAAGAAGACATTCTAACAGAAGTTACTAGTAGCTAATGTATTACTTTAAGGCAGAGACCCAACACAATTGTATTTCATTTAAGAAAACAGTTCTTTATTCATTTGTTAATTTCTGCTATGAGAATGTAGAGTTCCCATTGGAGTTCACAAGAGTGATAAAATATCCTGTAACAGAAATACATGAAATTTCTGCCTAATAAGTGGCTTTTTTTTTTGTTTTTTTTTTTAAGTTTAGGCTATAGAAAATCAATTGCAAATGTTAAATTGCCTTACAAGTTTGAATTTTAAGAGATACTCATTTGATAGTGTAAGATATAATCAGTTTTGATGTAAAGAATGTTTTTAATAGATGGCATTTAAAATGACTGACAACTGTACTAGGTGAAAGGTTTGCTATTGTTCTCTTTGCTTTAAAAAAGCTTACCTGGGCCAGGCAGTGGTGGCGCAATCCTTTAATCCCACTCAGCACTTGGGAGGCAGAGGCAGGCAGATTTCTGAGTTCGAGACAGGGTTTCTCTGTGTGGCCCTGGCTATCCTGGAACTCACTCTGTAGACCATGCTGGCCTGAATTCAGAAATCCACCTGCCTCTGCCTCCCAAGTGCCGGGATTAAAGGTGTGTGCCACCACCGCCCAGCTTAAAGTTACTTGGTTTTATATTCTCGTCTTAGGGAAAAAAAACTGATAATTTAAGAGCGAGGTTGTATTTTATTTTTTGAGGGTCTCTATGGAACTCTGGTCATCCTGGAATTTGCTATTTAGACAAGCCTGGTCTGGAGCTCACTGGTCACCTGGTTCTGTTTTCTGAGTGCTGGCATTAAAGGAGTGTGCTCCTACACAAGGTTACTTGGTCTTGAATTCACCTTGCCAAGGGAAAAAACTAGGACATGTAATTGGTTATCAGGTCTCTTGTGCAACCCCCAGCCCCATGGTGTATGATATTTAAAAAGGTTAAGTTGTGAACTTTTCTAGGGAGATAATAGAATCATGAGTGTTGTTATGACATGTTAAATGGTAGATTTTACTTTAGGATACTTACGTGAATAAGAATACATTTTGTGTTATATGCAAATTATGAATATAATTTGTTGGGCCTGGAGAGATGGCTTAGCAGTTAAGAGCACTGGCTGTTTTTCCAGGAGTTTTGAGTTCGATTCCCAGCAACCACATGGTGGCTCACAACTGTCTATAATGGGATCTGATGCCCTCTTCTGTCATGTAAGCATAAGCATAAGTGCAAATAGAGTACTCATGTTTCAAAAAAGAAAAAACAAAAAATTTGTCAAGCAGAAGCTCTCCTGACCGATATAGTAAATCCCAGGACATCCAGAGCTACACAGTAAGACCTGTTTTTGTGGCAGGGAATGGGCTTTATAATTTGTCCTAATCCTTTTTTTAAAAAAGACAGGGTTTCTGTGTATTACTACCATGGCTGTCCTGGAACTATCCAGCCTGACTTTGCCTCCTGAGTGCTGGGATCAAAGGCGTGTGCCCTCACTCCTTGCTAATTTGTCATAATCTTTGGTTTTTCTCTGTGTAGACCAGGCTGTCCTGGAACTCAAATCCGCCTGCCTCTGCCTCTGCCTCCCAAGTGCTGGGATCAAAGGCATGTGCCACCACTGCCCAGCTCAGTTTGTCATAATCTTAAGTGAGCACTTACTAAATTTATATTTTGGGCTAGGTTGAAGAATAATACTGTCTCATCTTTTCAGAAATCTGGTAAAATAATTTGTTGGTGAAAGTTGTCATTGTCATGACTAATTGACTTTAATTCTATTGCTATATTGTTAAAGAACCTTAAAAGCCACCTTAGAAATTTAGTCCAATTCATTTTATAGAAAAGTAAATAGGAATGTTTCTATAAACTAATCCAGGCCTTAGAAGGTGATTCAATGTTTATAGGGATAGTCAGAATTTGTAACAATGTTCAGCCTAGGTGCAATTGTTCATCTTAGTTACCCTGTAGAAGGAAATAAACTTTAAATTCTTTAAAATATTTTTAAATTTATGTGTATGAATGTTTGCCTGAATATATGTTTTATGTTTGTATAGTGCCAGCTGAGGAACTGGAATTACAGACTGCTGTGATCTGCCTCTGGGTGCTGGGAATGGAACCGTATCTTTCTCAAGAGCAACAAGTGCACTTAACAGCTGACCATCTCTTTAATGACTCCACTCCCACTTTTGAGACAGGATCTTGCTGTGTTGCTCTGGCTGTCTTAGAACTTGGTATATAGATCAGGAACTTGCTATGTATGGACCAAGTTGGCCTTACAGATCTGCTTGCCTTTGGTTCCCAAGTGCTGGAATTAAAGGTCTGCACAGCCATATATTTGCCAGTCTCAATCTTGAAACGTTGTAAACCAGGAATATTTGAGTAACAGACTAGATTCTTAGAGTCTAGGCTCCTGGGCGTTTTAGGAATGTTGGTCCCCCAATGCACAATGGGTGTGCAGTTAAAGGGAGTGGAGAGGAGTAGCAGAAGCAAAATTCTGCCCAAAAATTCCCCCCAGCTATTCAAGTGCCCTTACTAGAGTATATGTAGAAAAACATGGGAGAAAGACTTCCTGGGTAGAATTAAACATTCATACTTCCTTAGGCTGGAAAAATAGATCATTGGTAAGAGCACTGGCTGCTCTTCCAGAGGACCCAGGCTCAGTTCCCAGCACCCACATGGCAGCTCACAACTGTTTGTAGCTAAAGTTCCAGGGACTCTGATACCCTCACACAGACATTTGCAGGCAAAACACCAATGAATACCAAATAAAAATAAATCATTTAAAAGTTATACTCTTTGAGGAAAAGGGTAAGGTCTGCTTTAGGTTTGTTACTTGTCCGCAGTTTGGGACCTTTATATACTGCTGTAGGCTCTTCACCTTAAGGGTTTTTAGAGTTGGTGATTGTCATTGGAGGTAAGGCGTACTGGTAAACCATGCGCTGTTCTTCCCTTACACATGTTGTCCTAAGGAGGAATACTTTATACTCTATTACCTACAAATATTTGTAGCACCACCAATAATCCTTAATGCATTAATCTATGAATAGAAAACTTACTTGTAATCCCAGCACTTGGGAGGCAGAGGCATGCAGATTTCTGAGTTCAAGGCCAGCCTGGTCTACAGAGTGAGATCCAGGACATCCAGGGCTACACAGAGAAACCCTGTCTCGAAAAACAAACAAAAACAAAAAACAAAAAACAAACAAAAAAAAAGAAAACTTACTTATTGTTTTTTTTTTTTTCTTAAAAAGTAAACTTGAATTTTTATTTTTCAGGTGGGCAGACAAGTAGAACAATTCTGGTAATGTAAGCAGGATTTGTCAATACTTTTAGTTTTAAGGAATGCATTCCTTGTAATATTCTTTTTTTTTTTTTTTTTTAAAGATTTACTTATTTATTACATGTAAGTACACTGTATCTGTCTTCAGATGCACCAGAAGAGGGCGTCAGATCTCATTAAGGGTGGTTGTGAGCCACCATGTGGTTGCTGGGATTTGAACTCAGGACCTTAGGAAGAGCAGTCAGTGCTCTTAACTGCTGAGCCATCTCTCCAGCCCCCCTTGTAATATTCTTACTTCAACATAGAAATTTAAAAATTTGCTAGGCTTAATCCCAGCATTCAGGCAGAGGCAGATGGATCTCTGAGTTCAGGGCCAGCTTGGTTTACAAAGTGAGTTCCAGGACAGCCAGAGCTACACAGAGAAACCTTGCCTAGAAAATACCAAAAAAAAAAAGTCTTCAGTTCACATGATTCTAGGAGGGAAAGAGAACGAATATGAATTTGTGCATGTGTGTTCTTCAGTTGTGTAGACTTACCTTTTGAGTAGCTTTGTTAAACAGAGCAGCTAATAGGTCTAAGCCTCTTTAAACCTTGTGATTGTTATTTTTTCAACTTGTAACTTTTTTTAGGTGGTATACTGAGGATCAAATTCAGGGCCTTTGACAAACCAGGCAAAAGCACACTAAGCTATATCTGGCCCCAACCTTCAGAGTTTGTAAGAATGTGATTCAATGTAGATGGTGTTGGAACTCTTTGACATTTTCTTTTTCTTATCAGGGTTAGTTGCTTCCATTCCTGAATGTGGACTGTAAGGGTTTTGCAGGATTATCTTGCAGGATTAAAGTATGAAATGAAACTTTTGTATATTAACTTTGAAAAAAATTAGAATGAGACTAGATAACATCTAGTAAATACCAAGAAATACCTTCATCTTACACTCTTAATACTTTTTTGTTTAGGGCAGACTAATGCTACACGAACAGGCCTTCAGCATTTGAAGAGAACTGTTACAGATCTTCTGAGTTGTACGTGTTTTCTCCACTATTCTCTGAAAAAACTGACAGTTTTTGCTGCTTTTATGAATTTTCCCAGCTACTAAGTCTCAGTGGAGAGTGACTAGGAAGTGGCTGTTCATTGCTTACAGTCAGAAGGAGTATTTCTCCAGGTGATATGTGGGGAGTGAGGGGTTAATAACTCAAATTATCTGGAGAGAGAAGTCACTAATGAATGTGGAAAGTTGAAAGAAAAGAAAAATCTTTACTTTTCTGTGTCTGGATTTATGGTTTTTAAAGTATTACTGGATTTTTTCAGCTTGGGTACAGAAAGTATAGCCAGGTGGTCTTTTTTTAGGCTTCACTTTATAATCTCTCAGGTTAGGTCTCATTAATTTTAAGAACAGATGTTACCTGGGTTTCCAGGGTAGCACAGTTTTTCAGATGATGTCTTTCTTGGGACTAGTTGCAATTGAATAATTTTATTTTTGGAGTCTTTTTTTTTTTTTTTTTGGTTTTTTGAGACAGAGTTTCTCTGTGTAACCCTGGCTGTCCTACTCACTCCGCAGACCAGGCTGGCCTCGAACTCAGAAATCCATGTGCCTCTGCCTCCCAAGTGCTGGGATTAAAGGCATGGGCCACCACTGTCCAGCATTTTTGGAGTCTTTCAAAATGCATAATTGAAAATTTTTTTGGGGGGTGTGTGGTTCAGCAGCTTAGAGCATGTGTTGCTCTTGCAGAGGAATACATTGTATTCAATTTCCAGTGCATAAATGGTGGCTTATTACCATTTGTAACTCCAGTTCTACCTGTTGAGGGTATCTGAGCCTCTCTTCTGCTCTCACTGGGATCGTGATGTGCATATGGTGCGTATGTGTACATGCGTGCAAACGCTCATACACATACGAAGAAATAGATAAATTAAAGATGGTTCTTCGGTGGGATTGTTGGCTGTAATAGTAAAGCTTGGGAAGAACTTTACTGTTACATCTGTCACAGTACCCATCTTGTATTGATTTAAAACCCTGTGTCAGTAAAGAGGCTTTGAAGGTGATGACAGAACTCTTTGGGAAGGATGGAAGCTTAAGATACACTGCTGCTGCTGCTCCTCCTCCTCCTCCTCCTCTTCCTCCTCATCACAGGTTGGAAAAAGGAAGCAGCAGTATTAGGCCTCGGCTGAAGTTAATCTAGTTAACAGTTGGAATTCGGTGACCTAAAAGATGGATATTGAGATAACACGTGATTTTTCTGGGATATATTATGGCAAGTTATTTTACCACTACTCTTTAGTTTATAATTAGGTGAAACATGATTGACAATAGTGCCTCACTGGTAAGGTGATAGTTACGTTCGAATTTCATTCTGCTGGCTGTTGAAAGCAGAAACTGGAGTTAGAATGGGACAGAATAGCACTTGGTGTAGTTATTTCTTTGTAACACAAGCTTGACTTCTGCATATAGTTGTACTTTTGTTATAGGGTTTCTCTTCATAGATTTGTTAATTTTGGGAAATGCTTGAATTTTATCTTCTTCATGGTACTATAAATGAAAAGCTTTAATACATTTCAGGATATGTAGTAGTTGAAAAAGAAACCTTAATTTGACTTCCACAATTGGTGTATCAAGGCAGCAAGGACAGATTAGTGTTAATTAGTATTGTGGTAGGCTTCATCTTTTTATGCTACCATTACAGCTCCATTTTATAGGGGGAAAAGGCTTACTACCCATTTGTGTGTAAAAACTATGTGTTTTTATCACTATTTTAGAGGACTGTGCTCTGCCCTTTTATTTCTCTAATCTTTGCCTTTTTGTTTTATTTTGTTTGACCTGTTAGTGTAGCCAGTCCTGATTTCACTAGCTTACCTTATACTGTGAAATTTAAACCCAAATGTATATGAATGCTCTTTCTTCATGCACACCAGAAGAGGGAATCAGATTTCTAGTTGAACTTTGAATTGGAAGTGAAAATGGGAGCAAAAGCATTAAGGTAATGTCATTTGTTCCTAGTCTGTTTCCAAGATAAGGTGACTGGTGGTGTTGGGTGAATTAATTGTATCTTTTTCCTTACCACTGAAGGGTACTTAGTATTCAACTTTACTTGCATGGCAAGCTATTTTATTTTCTAAAATAACAGGGAACACTGTTGAGGTTTTTTTTTTGTTTAATACAAGTTCTTGACATTCATTACTGAATTAAAATCATAAACCACTTTGAACTTCTGGTACTTTAATTTATTACAAGGTTTAACAGAAGCACTACTTTTCCGTAAAAGTGGTAATTATTATTCATTGTGAGTTAGCTTTCCATGGCTATGTTAAAAAAACAAACAAACTGAAAAAAAGTCAACTTAGAGGAAAAAAGATTTCCTTTGGCTGCAGTGTGGTGACCATGTGTGTGTACAAGAGCTGCTTATCTTAGCCAAGTTGGGAAGAAGAGAAGAGGAAGGAATGCGGGACCCAACAGGTCCCACTTCCCTTAGATTGATGCAAATCACAAGTATCCATGAATGGATATTTTTTTCCTTACGAAGTAGTTACTGGGTTAAATTATAAGTTGGTCTAGAAAGCAAACCACGTTTTCTATATTGTTTATAGGTGAACCTTTAAGCAACTTGTTTCTAAGTTTAAATTGCCTTGTGATGAGTTTCAGTTCCAGAAAATATTTATTTGATTCAGAATAAATTAAAATTTCCAGGTTCTACTGGACTGTTACAAGGAAATAATTGTGTTTGACCTACATGGTCCTCAAACTTAGCTGTGTAGAGATCAACAGAGCATGCTAAAACGCAGATTGCTGGACCCCAGCATAGTGTTTCTGCTTTAGCAGGTAGAAGGTGGTGCCATGGTGTTTTTTTTTTTTTCCCTTGTTTTTTTATTTCTTAGTTTCCCTAGCTGATGCTGCTGGTTTGAAGGCTATATAATTCAGGAGTCATTGACTTAGAATAACTGAGTCTTTGCTTTGTAGAGATTTGATTTTATGTACTAGTGAACAGAGTTTCTTTCTAGCTCATCTTTTCTTGGTCTTAGTGCAGTGATCTTGTACTGTATATGCTGATAAAACAACTGGAGCCTGGGGGTAGTTCTATATCTCAATATAGAAAGTGTTAATAGAGTGCTACAAAAAAACTACTACAGTGCCTTCATTTGTTTTATATTCTTGGTCCCTCCCTCTTCCTCTCCCTCCATCTCCCCTCTTTCAAGAACTTGTGACCAAAGAACTGGTCTGCTTTTAGATTGTTGTATATAGCTCATGCATCTCTTCCCTCACAGTGAATACATTTCTTATTGTAGCAGTCCTTCTCACTTTAAAAAATGTTGGCTTCTCAAGTTAATGTGGTTTGGGCATTTCTATCCATGTTAGTAATAGTTCAATTCCAAGTACCCACATAATGGCACACATCCTTTTATAACTCCAGTCCCAGGGGTTGATGCCCTCTACTGGCCTCTGTGGGCACTGCACAGACACAAAGACCACAAACTCATACACAAAATATAAGTAACAATGAAAAATTACATATAACAGAAAAAGAAGAAATTACCAGATCTAAATAAGATAATCAAGTGTCCCCAGTTCAGAAAATTTTATTATATACTGGGCCTGATATTTCAGTATCTTATATATTTCTTCTTCTTATTTTTTTGTCTTTTCGAGACAGGGTTTCTCTGTGTAGCCCTGGCTGTCCTGGAACTCACTCTGTAGACCAGGCTGGCCTCAGAAATCCACCTGCTTCTGCCTCCCAAGTGCTGGGATTAAAGGCGTGTGCCACCACTGCCCTGCCCTTCTACATTTCTAAATTAAGAGAATGAGGTGAAAATATTTCAAACAGTTAAAAATAATTAAATAATTAAAAGCAGATCAAACTTAGTTTTTTACTTAAAGGAGAATGAACTGGGGCTGAGGCTAAAGTCACTTAGTGCTAGCGTGGAGTTTGCCATGTGCAAAAGCCCCCTGGGTCAAGCCCCCACCCCCCAAACTAAAAAGGCTGGGTGGGCCAAAGGCAAGTAATTAGGTATGTCTTTTGCACCTGGTACTAGGCTTGCCAGATAATACAAAATTAATGATTTCCAGCCAGTGTGAAGGCTTACATTGTGGAATGGTTTATCTAAAAGTTATCTTTATTAGCCTTTTATAGTCTAATGATTGTCTTCATTTATTTACCTCCATTATTATTATTATTATTATTATTATTATTATTATTATTAACTCTTAAAGTGGTTAGAAGGGTTGAATGAACTCAAGTATATCTCTTGTAAGTAAAGAAAATTTGATTTAAACCTTACTGAATTCCTACCTGGTTTCTGATGTTCTTTTTGCTCTTTACCTGGGCTTTGCTTTTTATTTGGTTTATAAGTATTTATTTGATTTATAAGTATTTAAAATATTTTTCCTTTAAGTTGGGTTTTTATTTTTTTATCCTCTAGTTGTTTACAGTAGTGACTGAGTTCTGGATACTGTTTCATTGTCTGAATAGCTTTTGTGAGGGTGATCTTTAATAGTAAAAACCTGGGAACCTTTTGAGCTAGCTTCCTTTCTTTTTTTTCTTTTTTCTTTTTTCTTTTTTATTCCAGACAGGCTTTCTTTATGTAGTTCTGGCTGTTTTAGAACTTAGTATGTAAGCCGGGCATGGTAGCACACACCTTTAATCCCAGCACTTGGGAGGCAGAGGCAGGAGGATTTCTGAGTTCGAGGCTAGCCTGGTCTACAGAGTGAGCTCCAGGACAGCCAGGGCTATATAGAGAAGCCCTGTCTCTAAACCTCCCCCCCCCCACAAAAAAAAAAAAAAAAAAGAGCTTAGTATACACCAGGCTGGTCTCACCTGCTTCCCAAGTGTTGGGATTAAAGGCATGTGCCACTATGCCTAAGTTCATCTTTACCAAAAAAAGGATAGGTTGTTGAAACCCTGGTCAGTTGCATAGAAGCAGTGGAGGAGTGTGACCATGTAGCTTCATGGTGTTTAAGGTAAAATGGGACAAACTTACTAATGAGTTCATTAGGAAATTAGGCTTTATGCCGTCCATTTACATGAGTCCTTTGAAGGATGGGAGGATAGAAGCACATATATTTAGCTTTACAAATGTCCAGTTTGTGTGGTTGGGTAGAAAAGCCCATCAGCCATACCGTGACCCTCACTCGTGTCTTACTGATATGATGGCATCTGGTTTTCAGTATCCTAAAGAATAAACAATATTTTTCTTGGCTTACATATTAGTATTTGATGTGTGTGATTCAGCAATGGCTGGTGTTTCAAGTTTACTATTAAACCTGAGCTAGATAAATAAGCTGGAGTACATCTGAAAATGAAGGCAAAATTTGAAGTAGACTTTAAATATATTTTTTAGGTTTTCTCATTTGGCCTGGTTAAATTGATAAATTATTCTCTTTTCTTTTATGTAGGGTAAACTTGATGATTACCAGGAACGAATGAATAAAGGGGAAAGGCTCAATCAAGATCAGCTGGTAATGATGTTACATCTTAATAAAGGCTCATTACTCATTTTAAACAATATTTTGTGGTTGTGTTTCTAATAAAATATGCTCTGATTTGTCATTTCAGGATGCTGTATCTAAGTACCAGGAAGTCACAAATAATTTGGAGTTTGCAAAGGAATTACAGAGGAGTTTCATGGCATTAAGTCAAGATGTAAGTAAAAAATACTGTATAAAATATAAAATTAAGTTAGTGGAAACTTTATTTGGGGTTAGTCTCTACATCACTATTGATGAGTTCTATGCAAGGTGTAGAGATTGAATTAAATTATTTCTTATTAATTTGCCAATTCTGTGTAACTGAAAACACTTTGATTTTGGAAAGGACTGAGTTAAGTAAAATACCAGAAGGAGACCTGTCATTTTGTGTGCTACTTAAAAAATAATACATGTGGGAAATGCCAGGTTAGCTTTGATTTGGTACAGTGAAAAACCCTCTTTATATGATGAGACAATACCAAGAGGAATTAGGAGACCAAGAGCTCTGATTAATGATTCAGGAATGCAGTTCACTTGGGTTAAGTGATTGACTATTACTTTTACTTAAGTAATTGTGTAACCTTGGTCAAATTACCTAGGTTTATTGTTCCTACGTTAAATTTTCACACAAAAATAATTGGGTAAAAGCAGGGAAGAAAGAGACAAGACCATCACAGACCTTAGTTTTCTAATCTACAAAATAGTAATGTCCTTTCTTTACAAAGTTATGCTTATAAGAGTATTTGATACATATTTCTAGCATTTTATTTTATTATCACATCTTATAATTGAGTATAAAAGGTATATTTTGGTAACTGAATTTTTAACCAGTACCTTAGTTTGTTTTATGCCTTAGTCACTGTTCTGTTATGATGAGTCACTTTAACCAAGGCAACTCATCAAAGTCAGCATTTAATTGAGGCTCGCTTAAAGTTTTAGGGATTTAGTCAATTATGGTTGAGAGCATGGTGGTACACAGGTAGGCATGGTACTGGAAGGGTTCTACATCTGGCCCCACAGGGACAGAGAGAGAATCGGGCCTGGCTTGGCCATTTGAAACCTCAAAGGCTACACTTAACTCCAGTAAGATCATATGCCCTTAGCCTTCATACATAGTGCCATTTCTTGATAACTAAGCATTCAAATATATGAACCAATGGGGGCTGCCTTAATGTCTCTGTAATAGAATATCAAGGATTGGGCAATCTGTAATGAAGAAAAATGTATTTCTCAAAAATTGGAAGTTCAGGACCAAGGCATTGGCATTTGGTGAGGGCCCTAGAACTGTGCATTCACAAGATAGAAGAGGGAAGAACAAAGAATGCCATTTTACTTGTGCGATCCACACACCTGTCATAGCAGCGCTTACTAGTTCATCAGGGTGGTGCTCTTTGGACCAAAGGAGTTGGCTAAAGACTTTTTTCTCAGCACTTGAATTTAGGTCTTTAAATTTCCAATACAGGAATACCAGGTATGGGGTTACACAGAAACCATAGTAACCAAGTAGAAGTGCTTGGTTTAGGTCAGAACTTTAAGCTTGATGAACCCTTCTTTCTCCCTCACACTTCTTTTGCTTTATAAATACAGTTTATTTTTTTAAAAAAGATGTTATGCAGTTAATTTACTCTGATCCTTTGATATATTTTTCATAAGTAAATTTTTTTTATTTTGTATCGAATAGTAGCTTTAGCCTAGTTCTAATCTACCTTATTCATACATTCCCTTCTTAAGCTGATATGTCTCTCAAATTTATTATAAAAGAAGCCTTTGAGCTAGGGAGTTTGCTGAGTTGGTTAAAGTGAGGACCTGAATTAGATCCCAAGAACCCATATCCAAGCCAGGTGTGGAGGCACTTGGTTATAATCTCAGCTCTAAGGAGATGAAGACAGGCTGAACTCTGGGGCCAGGGAGAGACCCTGTCTCAGAAAGGTGGCTGAGGTTTATGGATGAGGTTTATGGTCTCAGGAAGGATGTCTGAGATCTTCCTGCCCCAAGATTTATGTGTGTACATGTTATACACACAGAAACACATGCAAGTATTTCTTTTGGGTAGGTGTTTTTGTTTTTGTTTTTGTTTTTTTTTTTCACATTCCTACTTCTCTTCCCTGTTTTCTGCCTCCAGCTACCTATGAAAGACCTTCCTCATTTAAACTGCTTCTCCCAACATTGAAAAGCTCATCCATTTCAGTAGACGACATTTTCACCTTGTAAGCTTACTTGCCCATCCTAAATTAGACCTTAGCCTTGTTTATATACGTTTATTGTTGTAATACCATTTACCTTAACTGCTGCCAATAAACTCTTACTACAATGTTCATTATTTCTTCATTCCTCTCTAAGTTTTAAAATTTTGAAAAGATTTCTGCTTTATGGGTATTCTTCCTACATGTGTGTCTGTGTACCACATATGTGCATATCTTTGGAGACCAGAAAAAGGCTCAGATTCCTTGGAACTGGAATTAATTGTAGTGTTGGGAATACATAGCATACTATGGATGCTGGAACTTGACTTGGGTCCTCAAGAAGAGCAGCCAGTGCTCTTCGAACCCTGAGCCAACTCTGCAATCCCCAAACTATAGGTTTTGTTTGTGTGTGTGTGTGTGTGTGTGTATATATCTCTGTTTATTTTATTGTTTTCCAATTACTGAACTCCTTTGTGATATTATCAGTGATTGTTTGCAGCAAGGAGGAAGTGGTGGATTTTTAGCTTGTTCTTGCATAGAATGTACTTAAGTTGGACTCTGTCTCCTGTTTATGTTTTTTGACAGATTCAGAAAACAATAAAGAAGACAGCACGTCGGGAACAGCTTATGAGGGAAGAAGCAGAGCAGAAGCGCTTAAAAACTGTGCTTGAGTTACAGTATGTATTGGATAAGCTGGGAGATGATGATGTGAGAACTGATCTGAAACAAGGTTTGAGTGGAGTGCCAATATTGTCTGAAGAGGAGTTGTCATTGTTGGATGAATTCTACAAGCTAGTAGACCCTGAGCGTGACATGAGTTTAAGGTATGATGGTATCTGGTAACAGAATCTTAATAGATATTGCTCTCATTGACAGGTGAAGATAGTTAATGTTTTCTTTGTTATTACAAGGTTAAATGAGCAATATGAACATGCCTCCATTCACTTGTGGGATTTGCTGGAAGGGAAAGAAAAGCCTGTATGTGGAACAACCTGTGAGTATCACAGATAAATCTGATTTTATAGCCAGGAATCTTTAAAAGACATTTTCTGTTGAAGCCATTTTGCAAGTATATAATTAACAGTTTGCATTTATTTTTATGCAGTTTTTTTTTTTGCATGCGTAAGTGACATTTTTGTTTCTTTTTACATTTGATACCTTCTTGGCAAGATTTGTAGATGGCATTTCTTTTGCCATGAAATACTTCTTGCCTATCTTCCTCCTGTCACCTTGTACAGCAATTATACCAGGGAAGTTTTGAAGGTCTCAGCCTGACTAGGTCCAGTCTGTTAAGTTTTATTGTGTAATTTTGTCAATTTTTTATCTTGATACCCCTCTGGTAGCCAAAAATTAGTGAGCATCTATTGCCTTTTTATATTGTTTTAATTGATTTTCTTTTTAAAGATTATTTCTAAACTGGGTGTGGTGGTGCGAACCTTTAATCCCAGCTCTTGGGAGGCAGGGAGGCAAAGGCCAGAGGATCTCTGTTTGAGGCCAGCCTGGTCTACAGACTGAGTTGGAGTAAAGCCAGGACCACATAGAAAAACATTGTTCTAAAAACCAGAGAGAGATTTATTTCTAATTATTTGTGTGCGTGTGCGTGCGTGTGAATATACATGTGAGTGCAGGTATCTTGAGACGACCTTAAGAGCATCAGATCCCTTGGATCTGGCATTTAGATGTTTGGGAGCCAACCTATGTTGAACTTTTGGTCTTCTGCAAGAGCAGCAAGTGCTCTTAATCTCTGAGCCACTTCTCCAGTGCCTAACACATATAGTATGTTTAACAGAAATTTATATCTTAGCTTTATTCCTTCCTTATTTGCTTAGTATAGTAGTTTAGGTAGGTTTCTTTTTCTTTTTTTGGTTTTTCGAGACAGGGTTTCTCTGTGTAGCCCTGGCTGTCCTAGAACTCACTCTGTAGACCAGGCTGTCCTCGAACTCAGAAATCCGACTGCATCTGCTTCCCAAGTGCTTGGATTAAAAGTGTGCGCCACCACTGCCCAGGGGGTAGGTTCCCTTTTCATTCCTATCATGTAATTTGTTTTATGTATTTGTGTGTGTGTGGCTTTTTTACTAATATGATTACTTTTTCTTACTGCTTTTATAGAATATTAATTCTTTTCAAATTATTATTCAAAACTTTTTCAAATCAAATTGTCAGTGTAACATTATAATCTCTATTTTTTAGATAAAGCTCTAAAGGAAATTGTTGAGCGTGTTTTTCAGTCAAACTACTTTGACAGCACTCACAATCATCAAAATGGGTTGTGTGAGGAGGAAGAGGCAGCTTCAGCGCCTACAGTGGAAGACCAGGTCGCTGAAGCTGGTGAGTCTTTGGCTGGGTAGGAGTGGTCGCTTTGGTTCGGGCCTTAATTTCTTTTCATTCATTCATTTTACACACACACATATAAAAATATAAATATATATAAATAAATGTGTATACTCATACCCTTTGAATGTGGCAAAGTGCATTCAGCAGTCTGAAGTACTCAGAACCCATCACGTATCTTACAGGCCTTGATCACAGGTAAATTTGTAAGTCTCTTCCCTACTTAGTATTGCTGGATAGGGAGTATGGCTTGGGGCAGTCCTAAGGATTTTTGTCTGACTTGTTTTACTTCTCACCATGCCAACATACAGTATGATAACTATATTGGAACTATATATATATATATATATATATATATATATATATATATATATATATGGAACTCCTAGAGATGTGCCTGCCTCTGCCTACTGAGTGTTAGTTATCATTTCTTTAAGACTGTGTGTATAGAATTGTATGGCTTGAACTGTAAAATCCTTACTGGCTAGGGAGTTTTGCAGTTTGTGTTTAGCATCTTAATGAAACACAAGTTTGACTAGGCAGCCTGAGTACTTTCATGATAGTTATTAAATTGATGAATAAGATTGAATACAGTTGGATATTACAACAATTTTGTGATAGTTCATAAAGTATTAGTTCAGAACTGGATTGCTTAAGGTAAAAACACACAACACCACCTATCCTACTTGGGGTAATTACTGCAAACTTTTACACCCCTAGTTTCCATTTAGTAATGTGTAAGGGGTATATTCAGTAAGGCACATGGTACGCACTACTCTCCAAGTGCTGCTATGCTGAAGCCAGGAGGGAAGACTGCTTATGGGTGGAATATAGCTAAGATACTTTTTGTGGTTTTACTTTCCACTTTTAATAATAGACGGAGAGTTTATTGTTGTTTTTTCCTTCCTTTAGACAGCCTTAGCATTTAGCTCCCTCTGGCTTGGAATTCCTAGAGATCTGCCTGCTTCTGCCTACCAAGTTGGGCATGGTGGCACATGCCTTTACAGTTCCACTACATAGGAGGCAGAGTTAGGTAGAGCTCCTGAGTGTGTGGCCTGTGTGGTCTACAGTGAGTTACTCCAATCTAGGTTTTTATTCTCATCATGCCTGCCGTAGAAAGTACTGTTGATGCTAAAGTGACTCATAAAGAAACTAACTATAGAAATTAGTTTATAAAAATGGGAAAGGGTCAGAATTTATCAGTAATATATTCTGATCTTGTGATTATGTAATGATAATGTTACTTTAGAGTTTAAGTAGAATTGATGCCATTAAAACATTCACTTTTTGCGGGGCATTTACAAGCTGAATTTTCTTTTCTTTTTTTCTTCTTTTTTTTTTCTTTTGTTTGTTTTCAAGACAGGGTTTCTCTGTGTAATAGCCTTGGCTGTTCTGGAACCCACCTTGAAGACCAGCCTGGCCTCAGACTCGCAGAGATACTCCTGCTTCTGCCTCTGGAGTGCTGTGATTAAAGGCTTGTGCCACCATCAGATTGGCTCCAGGCTTTTGTCTTAAGCAGTTTTAGTTCAAGGAACATGAGAAGGGTTAAGAAGGAGTAGCCAATACTCCTGTAGAGGACAAGGGTTTGATTCTAAGCAATCCACAGAATGGCTTACAACTGTCTGTAAGGGCATTTGTCACCCTCTTCTGTCCTCTGGACACACTACATGTGCCTGGTACACAGATATACATATATGCATAACATCTACTTATATAACAAGGTTTTTAATTGCTACCTGTCTTTCCTTTTCAATTGCATAACTTCCTTACTGCAGCATTCCTGTTAGAGGTACATTTGTTACAGTTGACAAGCGTAATATATTTTCACCTCTGTGTGTGTGTGTGTGTGTGTGTGTGTGTGTGTGTGTGTCTGTCCTCGTCCATGTCCCCTTTGGCTCCTTGTGCATTCTGTAGATTTTCCACTGTTACAGTTTCCCTGACCTAAATAAATCTTTTGTATTTCCTTTTTAACTTTAGAACCTGAGCCAACGGAAGAATACACAGAGCAAAGTGAGGTTGAATCAACAGAGGTATGATTTCTTAAACAAGTTTAGTACTACCATTACCTTTCTACCTTTCCAACAGACATCCTAAACAGTGACTTTTCTTTTTAGTATGTCAATAGGCAGTTCATGGCAGAAACACAGTTCAGCAGTGGTGAGAAGGAGCAAGTGGATGAGTGGGCAGTTGAAACAGTTGAGGTAAAAGTTCTTTGTATTGTGAGGTTATCTTCTTTTGACTTAGTGATTTCTGGCTGTCCTGAGGAGAAAATGGTGGTTATTAGTCTTTTGTATTATTGACAATTAATTATAATAAACATCACATAATAGATATTTAGTGTTTGGGAAACAGCCATCAAAATAGTGTTTTCTTTTCTATTTTATTTTAGGTTGTAAACTCACTCCAGCAGCAACCTCAGGCTGCATCTCCTTCAGTTCCAGAGCCCCACTCTTTGACTCCCGTGGCTCAGTCAGATCCACTTGTGAGAAGACAGCGTGTACAAGATCTTATGGCACAAATGCAAGGGCCCTATAATTTCATACAGGTAGGTATATTTTAGTAAAGCACCATTAATAGTAAACTTAAATGTATGTTGTTTGATGTAATTCAGTTATATCTTGACTTGTAGGATTCAATGTTGGATTTTGAAAATCAGACGCTTGATCCTGCCATTGTATCAGCACAGCCTATGAACCCTACCCAAAACATGGATATGCCTCAGCTGGTTTGCCCTCAGGGTTAGTAACGATAATTTTAAAAGTTTTAATTTTTTAGAAAAAAATGTGTGTGCATGTGTTTTCATATGTGGCATATGTATGTTATCTGAACAACTTAGGAGTACCAATCTCTTTGGGTTCTGAGGAGCAAACTTGGGTCATCTGGCTTGGTGTGGCACGCTGCCTTTGTACCCTCTGAACTACCTTACCACCTTCCAAAGTGTGTTTTTAGCCCTTCCTAGCTCAGCAATAGTTTTTTATGAGAGGAGATAGAAGACCCAGTGCAGTCTTCAGAGGTTTTGAAAGTTAATTTTTGCCCATTTTTTAATGCTTTGTTTTGAGTCCTTTAATTTGATGTGAAATGCAGTCCTATAAGAAGTTAACAATTAGTTTTATTATTTCTTGTAATGTTTTTATTGGCATAGATATACAGAATTGATGACTTTTCTCAAACTGAACACAGCAGCATCTAAATGTAGTTACCAGTGGTGCAGTGATCTACACACTATGTTCTTTTTTATTTATGAATTACCCTCTCCACCTCCATGTAACAACCACTCTTCCGATAACTATTTTTTTTTAAGATTATTTTATGTAAATACACTGTCACTGTCTTCAGACACAGCAGAAGAGGGCATCAGATCCCATTACAGATGGTTGTGAGCCACCATATGGTTGCTGGGAATTGATCTCAGGACTTCTGGAAGAGCATCTTAACCGCTGACCTATCTTTTCAACCCTCAAAAATCTTTTTTAAAAGTTTGATTATGAAATCCGGGCGTAGGTGATGCACGCCTTAATCCCAGCACTTGAGAGGCAGAGGCAGGCAGATTTCTGAGTTCGAGGCTAGCCTGGTCTACAGAGTGAGTTCCAGGACAGCCAGGGCTATGCAGAGAAACCCTGTCTCAAAAACAAACAAACAAAAAAAAGTTTGATTATGTATATGCGTCTGTGGGTGTATATGCTTGTTCAGGTGTTCCTGGAGGTTGTAGGATGATCCCTTAGAACTGAGATTTTAAGTGGTTGTGAACTGCCTATGTGCTCTTTCGTGCTGAGCCTCAATTTAAAAAAATCTTAAGAATAAAAATGATAGATGTGGGCTGGAGAGATGGCTCAGCGGTTCAGAGCACTGACTGCTCTTTCAAAGGTCATGAGTTCAAATCCCAGCAACCACATGGTGGCTCACAACCATCCATAATGAGATCTGACACCCTCTTCTGGTCTATCTGAAGACAGCTACAATCTACTTATATATAAAATAAATAAATCTTTTAAAAAAATAGATGTTGTTTGTGTGGATGCTGGCAGCTCTTGAGGGAGAATTTCTAATCCCCCTATGAAGTGGTTGCATGAGAGGAAGAGATGAACACGACATTCAGTTCTATATCATTGAAGTAGCAAGTAAGAATCAAGAGTTTTGTATTGAGTGGATCTCTATAGGATCATTAGCAATTTTGATCTTGCTCTTTCTACGAAAACATATCAAAGTAGTATAAAGAAATAGGAAATCCAATGTTTGGGTGCCTGCAGAGGCCAGAGAGCGTGTTGGATCACCTGAAGTTGAAGTTACAAGTGGTTGTGAGCCCACCTGCTATGGATGCTGAAAGCCAAACTCTCTCTGGTCCTTTGGAAGAGAGTGCTCTTACCTGCTGGGCCATCCTTCCAGGACCAAATTTTGAGGTTACTAGGGTATTTGAAATCAGGCTATAACAAGCAGGAAATTCTAAGTTCCAGACCATGTGGGATTGTGTTACTTTCAGAGGTAGAATTTCTCAAAAGTAACTGGTACTGGTTGTAATTATTACCTGTTATTGTCTTATTGATAACTTGTTACTGGCATTTTTTTTTTCCATAAACAGAATAAAAGCAACTATGAGAGTAAACTATAATCACTGCCAGTAAACTAAAGTGCTATTTTGAGAGCTGAAATATTAGACATAGTCTGTAATTTATTTTCTTGCTATGAAAATGTTCATTAATCACTTATTTATAGAAAGTTGCCCATTACACTATGTATAATTTAGATAATATTTAAGAAATTTGATTTTGTGTAACAGTTTTCTTAATATTTTAGTTCATTCTGAATCTAGACTTGCCCAATCTAATCAAGTTCCTGTACAAGCAGAAGCCACACAGGTAAGAATGAATGAGTATTCACTAGGTTTGTCACTAGAGACCCTTCTTTACTCAAGTGTTCACTTACAAATTCATTGTCAGTTGGTAGTTACTAGCACTTATTTCCAGGCTTGTATTTGCTTTTCTTTCAATAACTAAAAATTTTTCATGCTTAGACCTTGTCTAAGAACTTTTTTTTCAACATTCTTGTATTAAAACAAAACAATTGTCTAGATTTAAAACAGCGATTTTCCAAATTAGGACTTTATACTTAATAGACAAAGGCTTAACTAACATTGAGATTTAAATGTCAATATAGTTTGCAATTGTTAAGTATTTTGTTTTGAGAAAAAAGTCTAAACATTTAGCCCTTACCTTATTGGCTTGAAGTCACTGCCACCTTCCCCTGCCCACCACCCTCTTCCTTGGGCTGGGATTAAAGGTGTGTGGCACCTATCCCGCAAGTAATGTATAAAATCTTAGTTTCAAAATGAAAAGAGAAATTCTCTTTCTCTTAACAGACATGTCTTTTCTTTATATCTGTATTAGGGTTGGTATAATTTAATTTTGTTAGAAGGAAATAAGGTTTGAGGTCTTTATTTCTGTATAGGTTCCTTTGGTTTCATCTACAAGCGAGGGATATACAGCATCTCAACCCTTGTACCAGCCGTCTCATGCTACAGAGCAGCGGCCACAAAAGGAGCCAATTGATCAGATTCAGGTAAGTTTTGTTACCAAGCATGAATTGGCATGGTACTTTACAAATATGATTCTTTTTGTTTCTATTTTACTTTGATAAAAGTTATATTTATTAATGTGTATAAGTTAGAATTAGTTTACCACTAAAGTACATTTGTTTTTTTCTTTATGTTTAGGCAACGATATCTTTAAATACAGACCAGACTACAGCATCATCATCCCTTCCTGCTGCTTCTCAGCCTCAAGTGTTCCAGGCTGGGACAAGTAAACCTTTGCATAGCAGTGGAATCAATGTAAATGCAGCTCCATTCCAATCCATGCAAACGGTGAGCAATTAACATTTTTAGTGAGTACTATGAATCAACACTAAATGGAGCTGAGCTGGATGAGTTATTTTACTGACCACTAAACTATGTTTCTTAGGCTTCTCAGTGATGTATTTGAGCCTTATGATTCACTCATTTATATTTATTTTTTAACTTTACTCCAAAGGTTAGACGATTTAACAAAGTTTAAACAAAAGAGAGCCAGAGAAGGGAGATCAGTGGGAAGGAGTCTTGCTACCAAGTCTGATATCCTAAGTTTAATCGTTGGAACTCAGATGATAGAAGAAAACTGAATTCTGAAAGTTGTCCTCTGACCTCCACATGTGTAGTACATGCACATAAGCACACACTACATCATTAAAACAAAACCAAAAAGTATAATATAGTACTTGTAGAGCTAGAACCTAGTTATATAATTGTTGACATTTTGCTCTTTTAGCTTAATCTTTATTTTACTGTAATATTTGAAAGTAAAATTTAGATGTTATATACTTCTTGCTTTATCTGTAATTATCTTTAAATTGTATAATTTCCAGAAAAAGTATTATAACCTAGAATACAGTTGAACTAGTACACAAAGGAGTGCCTGGAGGATAAATCACTTTACTTTTTTCATTAATACATTAATAAGAGTAAAATTTAAATGAGTTAACATGGTATCTCATCAAGAAGTCAATGATATACACGAAAGCTTTCTGTTTGTGATATGTGTTTTGATTTTTTGGGAGTTTTTAAGTTACATGTGAGGAAAGGCTGAACTGAGATATTCAAGTAAGTCTAAACCAAAAATAAAAGCATGAACTAATTATTCATTTACTTGGTTTGCTACAGGTGTTCAATATGAATGCTCCAGTTCCTCCTGTTAATGAAGCAGAAACGTTAAAACAGCAGAGTCAGTACCAGGCCAGTTATAACCAGAGTTTTTCCAGTCAGCCTCACCAAGTGGAACAAGCAGAGCTTCAACAAGACCAGCTGCAAACAGGTAAGAAGGACATTCTTTTCAGTTCTTTATTTTGTTTTTTAAAATTTGTTTTCTTTATATTGTAAAATGAGATTATAGTGCTATTTTTCTGAAACTTCCCATGTATGCCCCACTTTCAAATTGATTCCCTGTTTTTTCTTTGAAATTCCTAAATGTGTAAATGTGTACATATTATAATGTTAATTATATATTGTGCACCGCATGACCAACAGGGAAGAAGGACCTGCACACAACATCCTTCCAGCAACAGTTTACTCAGGAATCTCTTGCTTACAGCAGAGTGGCCCCAGCCCCACCAGGAGTCTGACTATATACCTTTCGTAGGACCGCCCATTAGCCCATACCACGTTTCACACAGTCATAGGCTACTAGGCATTGACAAAGAATCAGGCCACTGGTGGGCACGCCCCCGGGTCCAAATAAGGACTTGTTTACTCCAACGGCTCCAGCTCAGCCAGTGCCATCTTTTAAGGCACGGCAACAGCGCACGGCAACAGCGCTCCACAATATATGTTGGGTTTTTGTTTTGTTTTGTTTTTCAGGGTTTTTGGTTTTTGGAGACAGGGTTTCTCTTTGTAGCCCTGGCTGTCCTAGAACTCACTCTGTGAGTCTAGGCTGTCCTCAAACTCAGAAATCCGCCTGCCTCTGCCTCCCAAGTGCTGGGATTAAAGGCGTGCACCGCCACTGCCTGCTGTATGTATGTTTATGGATGACCATTTGGTATTGGATAGTTAATTGCTGTGTTCTATGCTGAAGAAGACTAGTTCTCCTGCTCTCTCTCAGCATTCCTTGCTTTCCTCTAGCTCTTGTCTAGTTTCAGGCCTCATGGGTTCCCCTATCCTCTTTATGATATGTCTATATGATACCTTTGCTCAGATCATATTTAGACATTCATGTTGGTAAGACTTCATACATGTAGCTTCTTCTGATGCTTCTAGGAGACAGAATCTGAAAGCAAAGTGCATGTTCTTCTCTCAACAATCTTACCTCCCCTTCTGCACTAATCCCAACCTTAGGAGCCAGGAGAGTTGTATTGTAGATGAATCAGTTGAGATTGTTCTTCATTTTTTGACAGCATTAGGGCAGTTTTATTTAGAGTGGCTGTCTCAAGAATTTCTTGTAATATACCCATTAATGTTATAATTTTGCTGGAATTGAATTTGTTACTGAACTATAGAAAATTTTAACTGTTCATTGTTTACTTAGCTTACTGCCAGGATACTGCCAGTAGGACATTGGGTTGATCTTTTTTTTTTTTTTTTTAAATTTTCAAATTATTTTATTTTTTTAACTGGAGGGAAAAATGATTAATTTAACAAATAGATATTTATTGTGTTTATTTTGACAATGTTGTTAGTATTCATTCTGTCTAGTTGTACATTTTTCTCTTTCATTTAATTTATTCATTTTTAATTAGCTATTTCCTTTATTTACTTGTCATATGATATCTCCTTTCCCTGTTTCCCCTCCGGAAAAAATAAAATAAAGAAACAAAAAATCAAAAACGAAAACAAACAAAAAACCCTGTTCCCTTCCCAATCCCCCTGCTCACCAACCTACCCTCCCCCAATTCCTGGCCCTGGCATTCCCCTACATTGGGGCATAGAACCTTCACAGGACCAAGGGCCTCTCCTCCCATTGTTGACGGACTTGGCCGTCCTCTGGTACATATGCTGCTGCAGCAATTAGTCCCACCATGTGTACTCTTTGTGGATTGATTCTTAATGGTGCAGTAATGTTGAGGAAAACACACCTGGATTGTAACTGGTAGACCAGGTTGAAATCCTTTTTGGCCTGTGGGGTCATAATTTAGAATGTTTTGCTACATACTTTATGTACTAATAGACAGGGGCAAAACACTCATACTCATAAATATTTAATGGTTAGTAAAAAAAAAAAAAAGTAAAAGTTTAATTTGTTTATGGGCACATTTGTTCCTCAGCATGCATATATGGCTTCTAGAGGACAAGTTTGGAGTCAAGTCTCTACTTCCACATTAGTGTGGGTCACAGGCTTGCAATTTCTTGAATTTATTCATTTGCACGTGTTGCTTTTTTGTTTGTTTTTTGTTTTTGTTTTCGAGGCACTTGTTCCTTTTTGACTTTCATGTCTATATGCAAATGCAACCTCATAAATGTTTATTTTCCTCACTCCAAATATAGCTTACTTGTGGTCACTCATTCTATACCATCATCTCTTTTTAGAGTAGTAAAGTGTCTAAGTGGACAAGACTGGTAATTTGTTTCTAGCAAACTGCTTGGTGTATTCTCAGCCTTGCATTAATTTGAATAAAATATGATTAATTACTAACTTGTTCCTGTTGCAGGAACTATTTAAAAGAAAACTCTTGGCTCACTGATAGTAGCTGGCCACAACACTATGTCCTGGAGGGCTCTTGCTATTTTCTCCCAGCTAGCAAGATCATCTCGCTTACATACAATGCTCTACACTCCCACAATCAGTATGTAGTGCCTAGTACCCAGTAAAAGCATGATTCTTAAGGCTTAATTATCCAGTCAGGTTTATATATCAATAAGATCACAATTTACAAGATGCCAATACAATAATTTCAGAGCCAAATGATAAAGACAGTGCTTTAACCCAATTCTTCTAACCTTGTAAGATCCTTAGCTACCACAGGGGGTCTGAATCATCATCTTCACCTGCCTCCATGATGGTGATTCCCCACTAACTTCCTGCTCTCTGCCCTTTTCCCTCCTCAGCTTTTAGTTCCACCTCTCTTTTTCTGTCCAATCTCAGGCCTTTCACTGCCCTAATGTGATTGGACAGAGAAAATGCTGCAACATGTTCCTGCATGGAAACAAGAAGGAAACGAATCTGGAAAAGAACCTTTTTCTTTCCTCTTTCCTTTTCCTTTCCCATGCCATTCTCTCTTGAGACAGGGTCTGACTATGCCTGGAACTTGCTGTGTAAAACAGGCTGGCCTGGAATACACTAGTCTGAATTCTGGGTTTGAAGGCATGCTTAATGTGTGCCCTCTTAGAACTAGCCCTTCCAGTAGGTTGAATGCCAGTGTGAGTACCTTTACCCTCTTCTAAGTTGGCTGTACTTGTCTTTTTAGATAGGCATCAAAGGCTGATAAACTGGAAAGCCTCTAATGTTTCAGATATGAAATCACTTACCTATGAGTATGATTTCATGTTTCAGTTAGTGAAGTAACTGTAAGAAGACTTAATTATTAATGTCATTTACACTGAAAAATGATATATACACTGATTATATCAGCCTTGTGATATATGTGAATTATGGAATCTACTTTTGCTAAAAGGTCAGTTATTCTCACCAGGTGTTGTGATAGAGAGCCTTCTCAAATTATATGTTTGGAAGATTTGTATGCTCTGCTTTTAAAGGTTTAAGATTACTGTTGGGGAATGTTATAATTTCCTATTATTAGGCAAATTTATTCAAATAACTGAACTTTAAGAATAGAGTGCAGGCAGGAGCTAGGCAGTGGTGGAACACGTCTTTAATCCTAGCATTAGGGAGGCAGAGGCAGGTGGATCTCTGTATTTGAGGCCAGCCTGGTCTTCAGAGCTAATTCGAGGGCAGCCAGGGTTACACAGAGAACGTCTTGGAAAACAAATAAATAAACAAACAAAAAAAATGAAGAATAGAGTGCAGAACATTTTGTATAGTTCAGGAAGCATGTGGGAGAAAGAATGGTAATGAATTCTTTATGTATATAAACCTTTCTTTTAACAGTGGTTGGCACATACCATGGATCCCAGGACCAGCCTCATCAAGTGCCTGGTAACCACCAGCAGCCCCCCCAGCAGAACACTGGCTTTCCACGGAGCAGTCAGCCTTATTACAACAGCCGTGGAGTATCTCGAGGAGGGTCTCGTGGTGCCAGAGGCTTGATGAATGGATACAGGGGCCCTGCCAATGGATTTAGAGGTGAACAGATAATAAGGCAACTTCCGATTAAGTTCTGCAGTTTCAAGTCTTTCCTGAATTGTATAATGAGAAGTGTCTCACGATTTCTGGGAAAGAGTTACTTCTTTGCATTGGTCCCTTAATATAATTTAAACATTTGAAGTATGTGCTGAATGTATGTCACCGGAGCCTGAGATTCTTCTGCTTGTCTCCTGAGTGCTGGGATTGAAGGCCTGAGCTACCTTTTTGCCTGACTTATTTTGACAGTTTTTAAATTACAAAACTGGGAGAGAAAAAGTTGAGTTGCTATACATGCATTTATTTATAGGTTTGTTTGAGTTAACAGTTTAAGGATTTGTGTGTGTGTGTGTGTGTCTGTGTGTCTGTGTGTCTGTGTGTGTGTGTGTGTACAAAGTGTCTTCCTGTAAGACAGATAGTACTTAGATACTGATAAACAGATTTGATCATGGCAGGGAATTCAAAATTAGTTTGAATTACTAGTGTCCTTGTAAGGAAAAGTAAATTATTTTCTCATCCTAAATTCTAGGAGGATATGATGGTTACCGCCCTTCATTCTCGAACACTCCAAACAGTGGTTATACACAGTCTCAGTTCAGTGCTCCCCGGGACTACTCTGGCTACCAGCGGGTATGTAAATGTAGGGTAACTAATTGATTTGGGGTTAATTTTGTGGTGTCCAACATGCATTGTTATAAAGTATGACTTTGGCTTTTTGTTTGCTTGCTTGCCTTTTTTTGTTGTTTTTCTTTATTATTTTAGACTGCCACTTAATGTAGTTTGCTTAAAGTGAACTTCAAAACAGAACTATGTGTATATATTCTTGAGCTTAAGGGAAGCTCAGTAAGAATTACTTAGCTGTAATACACTGGTGTCTAAAAGGAATTATATATTCTGCTAGTGGTAAGCTATCAGACTAGATATAGTTAACCAAAACTACCTTTCCTTTCACAACTAACTAGCTTGTCTTTCAGGATGGATATCAGCAGAATTTCAAGCGAGGCTCTGGGCAGAGTGGACCACGGGGAGCCCCACGAGGTAATATTTTGTGGTGGTGATCCTAGCTCCTATGTGGAGCTTCTGTTCTGGCCTTGGAAGAACTGTTCATAGTCCGCATGTAGGTTACATGTTAGGAATACATTTATCTTTTCCAGACTTGTTGCTAAAGATTAAATGAAATGCTCTGTTTCTAAAATTTCATCTTGAATCCAAATTTTAATTTTTGAATGACTTTCCCTGTTGTTGTCTTGAAAAATCAGAACATTTTCTCTGCCTCAGAAAAGCGTTTTTCCAACTGGAAATTTATTTTTCAGGTATTAAAACCTGCTAAATGTTTTTAGGAAGTACCTACTGAAACTTTTTGTAAGACATTTTTGGAGCGAGCTTGAACATTTATATAAATTTATTACCCTCTTTGATTTTTGAAACATGCATATTATATATTAGGCTTAGAAGCCCTTCAAATGGCCAGATAAGCCACAGTTATATCTAGAGAACCATTTAGAATTGACATAACTAGTTGGAATTTGAATACTTTTAGGACTAGTGTTAGTGTTCTAAATACCCAACAAATTTCTGATGTTTAAACAGATCTCTCAAATTCTTAGGAACTTGATGTCATTAAAATTAAGAATGATAAGCTTATTAAGAGTCTTTTGTTTTATTTATCTTTCAAGTAATGGAAAATAATTTCTTACATGGTAGGAAGTTGAACAATTACAGGTAGCATTTCATATAATCTGAAGTTCTAAATGGTTCTCTTATTGAAGGAGGTTAAAGAATTAGGTTTCTTATAGTTATTGGCTGGCCATGACATGTATAAAATGTATATTAAGGAGGAATTATAAAGTACTTTAATTTGAATGCTAGTGGCAATTGACCATTAAGAAAGTACTTTTAAAACAAAAGGTTAATGGGTCATCTGGGAAAAATACTGATTTGAAGTATCAAAGGTATTTGCATGTGAATGTGGGTTATGTTCTTCTATCCCACCTTGTAGCATATTCTATGAAAGTTGAGTTAAATGATAGCTAAAATATCTGTTTTAACAGCATGTAAAAAATTATTTTAACTGTTACAAGTCATTATACAATTTTGAATGTTAATGTAGTTTCTTTTTAACAGTTTAGGTCAAAGTTCTGTTTTCATTCTGGTGCTTTTATTAATTTTGACAGTCTGATGTCACTTATTATTGAAATGTAAGCTAGCGTGTACATTAGAATGTAAGCTCCATGAGAGCAGGTACTTTGTCTGTCTTCACTGCTGTATCTATTCCCAACGCCTCATGACAGTGCCTGGCACATAGTAGGCACTCAATAAATACTGTTGAATGAATGAATGAATGAGTACTGGTGGAATACTCCATTAGCTCTACACTTCTTTTAGCCTAGAGAACATGAGCAAATGTGCACATGAGAACTTCAAGGACAGGTGAACTTGAACACTGAAGAGTTGGCCTCTTAAGCCTAATAATTTGCTGACAAGCTGCCCACATGCTTCTTGACTTCAGATGAAAGTCTGCTTGAAGGCAAAACAAATTATACTTGAAAGAAAAATCAAATGCCATTTTTGTCTTCTAGGTCGTGGAGGGCCCCCAAGACCCAACAGAGGGATGCCGCAAATGAACACTCAGCAAGTGAATTAATGTGATACACAGGATTATGTTTAATCGCCAAAAACACACTGGCCAGTGTACCATAATATGTTACCAGAAGAGTTATTATCTATTTGTTCTCCCTTTCAGGAAACTTATTGTAAAGGGACTGTTTTCATCCCATAAAGACAGGACTGCAATTGTCAGCTTTATATTACCTGGATATGGAAGGAAACTATTTTTATTCTGCATGTTCTGTCCTAAGCGTCATCTTGAGCCTTGCACACGATACTCAGATTCCTCACCCTTGCTTAGGAGTAAAACATTATATACTTATGGGGTGATAATATCTCCATAGTTAGTTGAAGTGGCTTGGAAAAAAAATGCAAGATTGACTTTCTCAACCTTGGATAAAGTCTACAATCAGCCCTAGAATTTATTCAGTGGTAATTGACAAAGTTAAAGCATTTTCCTGGAAAGGAAGATGGAAGGAGTGGAGTGTGGTTTAGCAAAACAACTGCATTTCACAGCTTTTCCCATTAAAATTGGAACACCAACAGACTAAAAGCATACTAAATTATGCATGGGTCCTTAATCACACAAGTGAGGCTGGCTACCAGCCTTGACATAGCACTCACTAGTCTTCTGGCCAAATGACTGTGATTAAAAAACACATGTAAATTGCTCTTTAGTAGTGGATACTGTGTACGACAAAGCCAAAATGCAAATCAGGCTTTGATTGGCTCTTCTGGAAAATATGCGTCAAATATAGGGTATAATCTTGATGGGCTGCTTCTGTGCTCAATGTGAACTATTTGGATACCTTTTGAACACGTAACAGTTCTGAACAATGACTTACATGAGGATTGGTCCTGTTTGTCATTCCTCACGATAATTGCATTGTTATCACTAATCCTTGGATCTTGCTGTATTGTTACTCAAATTGGTAATAGGTACTGATGAAAATCTCTAATGGATGGATAATCAACACTTTTGGTCACATGTTTTTCTTCTGCAGCCTGAAAGTTCTTAATGAAAAAGATATCAAATGCCTGCTGCTACCACCCTTTTAAATTGCTATCTTTCAAAAAGCACCAGTATGTGTTTTAGATTCATTTCCCTGTTTTAGGGAAATAACAGGCAGTAGTTTCAGTTCTGATGGTATAAGCAAAACAAATAAAACATGTTTCTAAAAGTTGTATCTTGAAACACTGGTGTTCAACAGCTAGCAGCTAAAGTGGTTCACCCCATGCATTGTTAGTGTCACAGACATTGTGGTTATATGTCTAGTAGCTGTTTCTGAAGTATTTTCATTTATCTTTTGCCTAATTTAACCCTAATTGAATTCTCTCCTTTTCTCAAGGAGGAATTTATGTTCAAAGTGTTGATTCTTTGCCTTAGGTGCATAGAGAGCATACAGTTTGGAGATGGAAAGGTTAGCAGTGACTTAGCCATATATGTTCTGTGTTGGAATTTGTGCTAGCAGTTTGAACACTAGCTCTGTGTGCCTATGAACTGAATGCTGCTTGTCCCATTCCATTGTAAGTCATGGAGAATTGATTTCACTTGGTAAAGCAAAGGCTACTTACTAAGTTAATGTTATTTTCTGTACAGAAATTAATACTTTAGCCTTTTGCAAACTTTTTTTTTTTCCAAGCCGGTAATCAGCTACTGAAAACAACACTTATTCTCAGATATTCATCATTAGACAACTGGAGTTTTTGTTGGTTTTGTAGCCTACTAAAACTGCTTAGGCTGTTGAACATTCCACATTCAAAAGTTTTGTAGGGTGGTGGATAATGGGGAAGCTTCAATGTTTATTTTAAAATAAATAAAATAAGTTCTTGACTTCTCATGTGTGGTTATGGTACATCATATTGGAAGGGTTATCTGTTTACTTTTGCCAAGAATATTTTGCCAGCACCTACACTTGTGTGCTTTAAATGACAACTGCCTGGGATGTACCACAACCATATGTTAGTTGTATTTTATTGGGATGGATAAAATGTTTGTGGTTTATTGCATAATCCCTAAATGGTGTGTTATATGTGTAGAATATAATTTTATGATATCAAGAGAGCAAAATTGAAGAAAATAAGTTTAGTATTGAACTTGAGTTCTGAAGTGAATGCGGAGAATGTCTTACGTTTCAGGCTTCTTCCCAAAGTGCAGGGCAGAATGTGTAAAAGGTGTTTGTAGCTTGACCTCTTTATTTTTTAAGTTGCTTATTCCTTTCAACAGCAACATATAATTAGGTATTATTCTACCATTGTGGCTCTAGTCTCAATTCAGACTATTTTAAATGCTCTCTCACTGGACAGAGAACTACTAAAGTAGTTTGGTTAAGATCTGGGTCATTGTTGCTCAGCATCTTGTATGATATGCAAAATGCTTGTCTAGATGCAGAAGACCTTTTGTTTGGTGAAGTGTGTATTTACCAGAGTACAGGGAACTGATGGTCCTACATGACTCAGTGTAGTAAGACTATAAAATATTTTGTACATGCACAATTAACAGTATGTATAGATACCACATGTATAATGAAATGCTCCCCCCCCCTCTTTTTTAAAGATAGCATGCCATTGATTACTTTTTGCTTAGGGCCATTTTATTACCAGGGCCTTAATATTCCTAAAATGAGATGATTTTTTTTCATCCTTTCTCTTCTTTTGATCATTGTATCTTGATATTAAAAACATGACCTTCCAATGATTGTAGTAAATTAACTTCTATAGTTCTTTTGTCTCTATATGTATACATATATATGTACTTCTATGATGTTATTGTATAGAGACTTCAAGGAGACATGAAAATGTATGCTTATTCTCAGGTTCATTCACTAAGGTGCTTGGCAGACAACCAGTTTCTAAGTGCAGAATATAATTGAGCAGCTTATGTGCCAGGCAATTTGTTTTGTTAAATTTTCAGTGGTACAATCTACTTAAGGGAAATGAGGTAAATGTAGCTTAGGCCGATCATACCCTTCATTTCAACCTTAAGCTTTGAACCTGTATCCCACTTGAGTCATTAAGTACTTTTAATTTTATTGAATATAAGTTAACAGAAAAAGTAAATTAAGCTTTGCCTTTACTATTTTGAATTTATTAACATTCTGGAAAAACTTAGAAACTGTTATATTTCATTAGATTAAATTATATGAAAATGTGATATTTATAGTCCTTGGGCAAAGCCTGTGAGTTGCACACACCCTAAGGAAAACTCCTTAAGTGCTCCTTAGAGAGAGAAGACACGATTCTGGGTCTGGACTTTTTAAGAAAAAAGCTAGGCTACTGTATATTCTCAATCTTGATACCAGAGGCACTGTACATTAATACACTGTTATGAAGCTTGACCAGTTGCCTGCATAGCCTTGATCCTTCACTATTGGTATTGAAAGTAGCAGTATCTCTGATGTACTTAATACTTAAAGTCAGGTTTTGGTATGTTTATTTGTAAGTATTCCTTTCCTCTAAATACTACATCTCTTTAGGGAGACAACCTGAAAGTTATTAGCACATTTGGGTATCTCTTGCCAGACATTATGGCCAGTGTTAACTATTCAGTGGTGACAAAATTACCCCTTAAGACACCGGAGTGAGCCAGATGTGTGTGTAAGTGACACAGTTCAACAGTGTGGTTGACCATATGACCTTAGTGTGATCAGGAAAGACTTCATTGAAAGATTATTCAGCTAACACAAGGATCAGTAGGGGCAAACTGGATAAAAGAGTCAAGAGGCCTATGTTCCAGTGACTTGTATTTTGATTAAGCATTAGCAAGATCTGGCTGGGGAAACTGGATAGGGCAGTTTTCTTCCATGTTTAGTTTTTGTCTCAACATTTGGAAGCGATTTAAGGCTTTAAAATGGTGTGTGTATTGTTTAGGGGGGAGGGTCGGGATAGTGGGCCATCCAATAAAACTCCCATTTAAAAGACCTTCACTACAGTGTTGAAAAGAAAAGTTTATGGGTCTGGAATCTAGAAGGTACATCATTCTTTGCAGCAAAAATTGAGGTATAAGTTGGAAGTAGTGAAAGGATTTCAGATTCCCTGTCACCGCTGAGTATCCTGTGCTGGCCCTGTAAGCCTTCATTCATGGGTTCATCTTTGGTTTTACTTAATCCAGGTGACCTAATGCAGTCCCACTGTCCTGAATATTAATTCTTCATAGGTATTTTGCCTAGAAATAGCTAAATCCCAAGCCCTTCAAATTCAAAACGGACACTAAAGTACTTGAATACTAGGCCAGTGAAATGGCTCAGCAGGTATTGTAACTTGAAGTCAAGCCTGATCAGAGTTTTGACTCCTGGGGACAAAGGTTGAAGAGAATTGTTTTCAAAAGATACCCTCTAACCTGCAGGTGTGCAGTTCCATTCCTGTATCTTCTCTCAAACACATTTGATATTCAAAATTGGGATAGTTTTCTACAACTGACTTCAGTCCAACTACTTGGTAGGGGGCAGTGGGCAGTAAGTTGAAAGCTATCTTTCATGTCTTATATATACTTCAGACCTTAAGTAAAATCACATGCTTCACATGCATGGACAGCACTGTGGCTACCCTTCCCCTGCCCCACTTCTCTATCATTCTAAATCTGACTTATTGGCAGTTTTCCCTGTTTGTACCCTGACATGGTGATGTCAGATTTTGCAGTGACTAAGGGAATCATAGCACATCATTTCTATCCCTAAAATTACAGTGGCTTTTTTCATCACAACCGAAATCCCATATCTGGGCTACTTAGGCAGAATTGGCTAGCCTATTTCCCCACTTTTTGTCCTCTTACATTGGTTTCATTTTTTTAAAAGTCGAGTCTTTTCATGGGTTTTGTGTTTTGCTTGTGTCACCACCTTCTAGGACTTCTCAGCCCATTATAACAAAAGTACTGGTAGTTTTATTAAGTGCACTTAGAACCTTAGTATTAAGTCTAGGGCCGTATTGGTGACTTAAAACATAATATTGCTTGGCATCGTGAAGTTTTAAGTGCATTGAAATTTAGATGATATTGTTGGTGTGTAAATTTGGGGAAGGAATTGTGTTTTAAATATCAGAACTTGTGGTGCCCAATAATATAGGGTAAACCGATTTCACGTGCCTCATGCCAAAAGGAAGACAGACATACAGGTAATCCTTGTGGATGTGGTTAGAAAAACCTTGAGACCCAATGATGGGTTTTTAGAGCGCTTGGCATATTAGGAATCTAAGAAGAGCCTGCAAAGTACAGCGGCCACGATCGTGGGTACAAAGTCTACAGATAACTCCCAGACAGCTGCAGGATGGAGGCTCAAGATGAATAAAACAGTTACTGGCCTAGTTTCATGTTATTAAAGGGGGGGGGAATCGATAAAACCTACGCTACCAACAGCTATTGCATCGTACAACCCTGCTATAGAGGCGCTCTTTAACATCTGCAGTGGATGAATTCGTGTACCTGTGGCTAACGCCAACTGCGAGACACCCGGATATCTAAACGATTACTTCCGCCCGTCATAGCCAGGTTACCGGCCGCAAAAGGCTCACTGCTCCACTTCAATGGCTGACGGGAGTTAGTGCGCAGTCGCAGCAGAACTCTGCTCTGACGTCATCGCCAGGCGTCGAAGCTGTGGAAGGTCCCACAGCAGGAAGGTCCCTTAGCGGTAGTGCTTCCCCTCCCTTTCGAGCGCTTGCCCACGTGCAGTCTGCTGCTTAAGCGGATTCACGTGCAGTGTCGGCCCCCGGGGGAGCTCAGCTGTGCAGTATTTTCTCCAGCAAACCGGTCAGCCTGCGTAGCAACTCGGTGTCTTCACGTGCTTCCGTTGTGCAGCTGCCTCGTGTCGGCCGGAGCCGGGACGCAGGTACTGTTTGGAAGGGGTTGGGTCGGGTGTTGAGGTGTACGTTTGGGGCTTTTACGGGCCCATAGGGCTGGCTCGAGGACGGAAGCTTCTGAACCGGCTAGTGCCCAGATTTTTGCACTCCTCTTCACCTGGACTTCCCAACAGACAGACATTCCTGGTCCCGGATACTCAAACACGCGGGGCTGGCTTCTGGAGCGCTTTCCGGGTGCGTGGCTCTTTTCCACATCGCGCTTCTCTCTCAGAGAATGGGTGGATGTCAAAACTATTTTCCGAGAAACTCGGTTCCTCATTGCAGTGGTAGGCTTTGAACCAACGTGGTTTAATCTCGGGATATTCTGCTCTTAAATACTGCAGTATGCCTATTTATTTGCACTCTAGCTGTCTCATTCGGGACATTTGACAGTGCACCTCGTGATGCTTGGTACCCAGTGCAGAGGGTACAGGAATGGATACGGCCGAATGAAAATTACTTGTCTATCTGGTTGTGATAGCGCTTTAATCCCAGCGCTTGGAAGGTGGAGGCTGGAGTATTTGTTGGAGCTCAAGGCCAGCATGGTCTGCATAGTGAGACTGTTTGAAACAACAAAGCAATACGAATCGTCTTGTTTTCTATTTCCAGCAGCGCCTTCCGTATCTATTAGGCGTTTCTTGGCACCAGTAATCTTAGATCATTATCAGATTCCTCACTCTGGCCATTAATTTTACATCTAATTTTGTTTGTGTATTTCATTGTATTTCATTTATTTTTGGGGGGGGGGGGGGGGGGGGTCTTTCGAGACAGGGTTTCTCTGTGTAGTCCTGGCTGGCCTCGAACTCAGAAATCCGCCTGCCTCTGCCTCCCAAGTGCTAAGATTAAAGGCGTGCGCCACCACCGCCAGGCTATTTCATTTATGTTTAAAAGTACTGTTTAGAATTTAAAGCTTGTAGTTAGGGGCCTTACCTGTTAATTCTAAGACTCTCCTATAACAAAAACTAGGCTCATAACAATTAAGCTAGTCTCTTTAACAATTAGCTACACATTCATTTTTGTAGGTGTTTATGTGACTGGCAACATAAAGCTTACAAACTACTGCTTTGGATTACTTGGGGTAGATCAGAGTGTAAAGCCTATTTGTTACATCAGTGCTTTAGGATACTCAATTTCTTTTACTGCTTTCCCCTATTAAGTGGGCCATTTAATGTGATAGTGTTTTATATTAAGACCTGTTACAGCCCATATGTAGGGAAGGAGGTTTTGTTTAGAATGCTGCAGGTTCCTGAATTTTAAAATCACATAGCCTGACACTCTAATACCGTGGGAATGTGATTGATTTTTCTTGATGTTTCTTTGGCCTATTTGTTATAGGTAATTAGATAACATTTGCATTTTACCGGATGCTGGAGAAATTGAGTCTAGGGCCCTCCCTCAGCTAGACAAATATTGTACTACTGTACACACAGTAACCTACATGGTACATTTTGAAATCACCTGTATAGCAGCCATTAGTGTGGCTTCTCACCCAAAGAAACACATTGAATCAGAAATATTTGTTTTCTCTCATTTTATAAGTAACACATGAATTTATATAGTTTTTATTATGTTTTAATTGTGTTTGTGGTGTGTTGTGTGGGATCAGAGAAGAAGTTTTAGGAATCTGTTCTTCCCACCCGATCCCCGTCCTGGAACGTGTCTGCTTGTATGCACAGCCACTGCCTGGTAATTCTTTCCCTTTGCTAGATGGATTCTGAGGATCAAATTCTGGTCATTAGGCTTAGCAACCAAAACCTTTCCCTGCTGAGCCATTTTATCACACATGTGAATTTTAAAGAAACCAAACCATAAAAGGCAAACATCAAAATAAAAATCACATTATTCAGAAATTACTTTACTTTTTTTTTTTTAAAGTCCCCCCATCCTGGTGTTATGTATGTGTATAAAATGGTATTTATAGGGCTGTGAATGTTACTCAGAGGGTAGACTGCTTCCATGCCTAGCATGTATGAGGCCCTATATTTGATTCCCAGCTTAGCATAAAATCTTGTGGTGGTGATATACACCTATAATTTGAGCAGTTCCCTGTAATCCTAGTACTTGGGAAGTGGAAGCTGGAGGATCACATGTATATAGTGAGCTGAAGGCCAGCCTGGGCTACATCAGACTCTGTTAAAGTCTCCTATCTTGCTACTCTTTGGGGTCTATAGAGATACCATTATATGTATTAATCATTCTTAGTTTTATTTACTTTTACCATGTTGTCCTGGTTTTTTCTTTTTCTTTTTCTTTTTCTTTTTTCTTTTTCTTCTTGAGGCAAGGTCTCTCTGTAGCCCTGGCTGTCCTGGACCTCACTAGGTATGCCAGGCTGGCCTCCAGCTCATGGAAATCATCCTGCTTGTGCCTCTCCTAATTTCTCTTAAACTCCTTGATGGAGATCCAAAGTACACTTTCCTCTGATCTTCCTGCTTAAGAACATGCCACCTCTCTAGTTCCCAGATTATAAACTGAGATCGATGACTTTCCTGGGGTGTTGTTTGAAGATTCAGATTTTGTAATTTTTGTAATTAGGATTACAAACATGTGCCAGCACAGCTCCCATCTAGGGCAGCCACTTCCTTGGATGTAATACAGAAGCCTTTCTAGTATTTGGTTCATATGTATCTTCTTTATTTCTGTGTTAGTGATAGTTTTCCACCATGCAACGGAAGAAGGTGGATAACCGAATTCGAATTCTCATTGAGAATGGCGTAGCTGAGCGGCAGAGGTCTCTTTTTGTTGTAGTTGGGGATCGAGGAAAAGATCAGGTAAGAAAGACCTGGTAAATGCTTCCTCAGTTGTTTTGTGTCCTGTCCCAATGGGTTGGTGCGTTATCTAGGCCTTTTAGGTTTCAGTACACAGAGCCGTTGTGATCTCTTTGCTGGTAGAATATGTAGTGGGGGCATTTGTTCAGTACTTGGAAATGGTAAATTCTCTATATTTAGATTCATGAGTAGGTAAGCCATTATCTTTAGAATTCTGAAATGATGGCTTGGCGTCAAGGTCAAGCATATGTGACCCAGCTTCTAGTTCCCGTTTGGTTATTACTTGTGACCTTAGGTGTTTTCCTTGCAGGTTAGTTTCTATGTGTTTCAAATGAGGTCTTGGGCCTGGCAGTCCTTATGTAGTCTTTGACTCTGAGATCTTGTGATTTTTTTTTCTTGTCAGGTGGTTATTCTTCATCATATGTTGTCCAAAGCGACTGTGAAGGCTCGGCCCTCGGTCCTGTGGTGTTATAAGAAAGAGCTGGGATTTAGCAGGTAAGCTTGGGCTTTGGATGTTACATCCACGTTCAATTCGTACTTCTCAGTTAAATTCAGGGAGAAAACCCCTCGACTGTACTTGAGGATCACTTCTATTCTTCAGGCCACTGTTCACCTTCAGAGTAGAAGCCTTTCTACTTTCTAGCCGCCCCCTTCCTGTCTGGCTTCTGCTTCTGAGATCATGATGACCTTGAGCTCATAGACATTACTAGAGATTCCTCTACTAACAGCGTTTCTCCCTGTCTCCTCTTTAGAGAGCTTCTTACACCAGTTCACCATTCCTAGGCAGTTGGTGATTTTTACCGTCCACCCTCTCTCTCTTTGGTTTGTGGTTCTGGGTATTGACCACAGTACTTCATGTCTACTCTACCATTGAGTTACATAGCTAGCCTCTTCTTTTCTGAAGCTATAGTGGTCAAGACTTCTGGTGGCAGGCTGGAGAGATGGTTCAGTGATTAACAGTACTTGCTGTGCAATCATGAGGACTGTAGTTTAGATGCCC
>JADRCD010230679.1:12614-26728 GCA_019843815.1 Montemys delectorum
GTGGGTGCGTGCGTGGGTGCGTGTGTGTGTGTGTGTGTGTGTGTGTGTGTGTGTGTGTGTAGGCCAGAGGTCAATCTCCAGTGTTTTCCCATAGCAATGCTATTCACCTCACTGTGAAACAGTACCTCTCACCAGGACCTGGAGCCTACTGATTGAGCTAGGTTGGCCAGCTAGCAAGACTTGGGGAATTTTCTTGCTTTTCATCTTGATTGCTGGGATCAAAGGCATAGGCCATCATTTCTGGTCTTTTTATGAATCCTGAGACTCAAACTATAGGTATAACAGGTACACGACAAACAGAGCCATCTGCCAGCCCAGGATCCATATAGTTTTTACCTCCAAAGATGGAGTATATCTAATAAATGGTATGTATTGAAGTAATGGATAAATAAAAGAATACCGAACTTTGCTGGTGTCCATGTTTGAAGAAATGCAGACTTCTCTGTAGTTGACTAGCTAGACAGTTTGTTGTGGAACTTTTCTGAAGAACAAATAAGCCTGGCATGCAGACACCTTATCTTAGCCAATGGATGTATATACCTTGTAGCCAAGCTGGGCACAAACATATATATATCATTACTAGGTCTTACCCTCCTCCACAGATCACCAGCCTGGCTTCAGAACAGACCAAGAGGCATCACCTTCACTTTGAAACATGGTCTATTTTCACTGACTCATGGGCAGAAGTTCTTTCCCACCGATAGTCTCCATCTTTCCTGTGTAACAGGAAAAAAAGCTGTACATAACCTTGGTCATTTTGAACTACACTGTACTTGTTAACTCTTTGTAACCCGTTTAACCATTTGTCATTGAATCATTTTGGGGGAACTGGGCTAGTCTTAGAGATAAAACAGATCAGAGCTGAAGGTTCCTAGCTCTGTGAATAATATCAGTGTAAAACAGTGAAAAAAACTTAATAGAGGGCAGCAAGACAGTCTTTTGGCCAAATTCAGGCTCTTTCACTATTAAATCCTTGTGCTTTAGATGCTTGTGCAAGGCCCTTTGGAGTATCTTCCATTTCACTTGCTTGATGGTTGTACCTTTAACATTTCCCACATATCATAATCAGGCATGGGTGTGCTGATCCCTAATGCAGAAGGCGACAAAAGGGCCGCTTAGATGAAGGCTGGGGAAAAGGCATATTGGAGTTTTTATTTTGTTTTGTATTGAGACAGGTGTCACATATCCCAGGCTACCCTCAACTCAGTGTATAATGGAGGAAAAGCTTAAATTTATGGCCCTCATGCCTCTATCTCCTTAGTTCTGTGGTTACAGGAGTGTGCCACTACACCTAGTTCCTGAGGGGCTGGGAGTGTATCTCAGGGCTTTGTGCCTCACGTGCGTCAACTCTACCAGTTGAGTTAGTTGCACAGGATGAATATATGCCAGCTAATGGACTTCCTCTGTATCTCCCTCCAGGAACTCTGTGCTAGGTCTGTGTTGGCCTCAAAGGCTGAAGCCCTAGCATAACCACTCACACCTTCCTTGAGTTCTGCATACAGGGTTTCAGGCTCATGCATATTCCCTTCCTTATGACTGCTCACTTGGGATCCCTGCCTGCTGGATCACCAGTGCTGTCTGTAGTGGGGCACGTCAGCCTTCACTTAATCACGAGGCTCCTTTCTCTCCCAGCAGCCCGTCAGCTGGAGTGCACTGCTACTTCTTGCCAAGAGCCCTCTTACCCATCAGGGGAAGATAATGCCTAGCAATCATTTTGGCTTTTCCAGACTTAATGTTCTCTCTGTGCTCAGGTCCTTCCTGCCCCACTGAAAAGTGTGAGGATGCTATTTTAAGACACCCTTTAGTACCAAAATATCACTTTGAGGCACTCATGTTCTTCCTTCCAATAATCTCTTTTGTTTGAGGCAGCAAGGACTTAGCAGGCAGGGCGAGGCGTAGCTCCCTATAGGAAGCAAGGCAAGGGACAACATGAAGATCCTTCCAGGACCTCAGTGTATTTAACTCCAAATACTGAGACGCTGTGTGCTGCTTGTCTTTCCCAGTCTCTCCTCTTCTTTACCCTAAACTAGGGGCAAAGGGCAGGCACAGCAGGGACCCTGGGCCCTATGGTGATTGAAATATCAGAGCAGAAAGGACAATCTGAGAATGAACAAGCATGACTTAGAAAGAGCCTGAGTAGGGAGGAGCCAGAAAGAAGGCGGGGCATGGGAAACAGTTTTGCACAGTCGCAAAGGGGAAACTGAGTCTATATCTGAAGGAGGAGTCCGGGGATAACATACACATGGGCATCTCTACGAGAAAGATTTCTGGGCACAATCCCTATTATCATCCTTTCCAATCAAGAATAACTTACCAAACACAGACTATGGACAAAGGTGATGCCATTCCATTTACAAGACCCAGCTAGGGAAGACAGATCTACAGCAAACTAAAATTTTAGCAATGGTAAAGTCAGAGATGTTAAGATACTTGCCTGTCACCTCAGAGCTCATTCATGGTAGAACTGGGGCTCAAACTCAGGATGGAGCCTAGAACCTGAGCTTATTGTTTCCTGGGAGATTAGCTCTGCCTGGAAGTCTACGACCAGTGTCTTGTCTCTGTGTCACTGGCTGCCTACATTGGCTTTGGAGAAAGCAACTCCCACAGACAGCTGTCTAGATGGAGCTGATATTATAAATGGTATTATGAAAAAATAAGGATACGGCTTATAAATCAGGCAGAGGAAACTTATGATTCCTCTGGACACCCCAATCTATCTCCCTATAATTGCCTGTATATGAAACGCCTGTGTGAAGTTATCCGACTATTCCCCGAGTCGCCTGCGAAGGTAAGATTGCAATTTTTAGCGACCCTTGTTACACAAACCAAAGCAATCTGTTCCACTTTGACGCCCTGACACTCTGGGCTTGCTAAAGGGGTGGAGGCATGGATACAGAGGCATTGGGGTGACCTTCCTCTTCAAAAGGAAAGTTTGAAGGGGTAGCTAGGATGCACATTTGATGCATCCCCAACTTCCAATCTAACTTCACTATATCCACAGCCATAGAGACACTTTAAAAGAAAACCACAGCTCCTTTCCCTTAAACCATCTTTAACCTTTAGTTCCAGAAACCATAATTAAAAATCAATTCTGTCTTTTTTTTGTAGTGAATCTGATGGTAATTCTATCTCTAATGGCAGAGCCAAGATAAATAGTATGTCAGGTAAACTCAGCAGGAAAATGACATTTTCATTAGCAATGTACTGGGTGTGAAATTTCCACCATGATATAGAGTTCTAGAAAGATCCAGGGAAACCACCTCCTACCCCTGATAGGGCAGCCTGTTCTGCTAATTAATGGGAGACACCATAGGGATTAAATGAATACTACCCAAATTAGTTTAGTGTGTCCAGCAGTGATTTTTGTATGCATCTTGCACAGAGAAAATAAGTCTGGATCCCAAACAATAAACAAGTTGACATAACAAGATGACTGCAGCCCATTGCAGTCCAGAAAAATCTAATCTGGTCTCCTAACAGTGTGACAATCTTTATTGTGACCATACAGGTCCCAATTCATCAACCCATTTCAGCAAGCCATCCCACCTAGTAATCACTCACTTTCAGGGTAGCCTCAGAACAGTATTGACTGTAGAGAATGGCAATTCATCCTGGACTCTGTCTCCCTCCATCAGGATTTTTTGGCAGTCTGTGAAGTAGGCTGGGAAAGAAAAATTTGACTCATGCATGCTGGATTCCCAGAGTGACTTGGTGGAAAGAGAAATAAGAGGGCAAGAAAATTCTCAGTGCCCAGCTAGAATTAGACACAGCATCATATCTGTCCCTGCTAAATCCCAGGAGTACTGCTGATGGTCCATCCAGGCAGGACAAGGCCATCAAGGATTTCCACTAAAGAGGACTCCAGTGAAGGTTGTTTGCATTTACTTGAGATTTAAAATCATTTTCTTATTTAAGTCTTGCAACAAGTCCAAGATACAGGTACCATCATTAGCTCCTCCTTTGCAAATGGCAATGCTCAGGCTGAGAAGTGACCCACATGAACCAGGGAATGACTTTGGAATGGCTGTCTAAACTCATAGTTCCCAAACTTTCTTAAAAATTGAAGAGAGAAGCTGGGAAATGGACCAGCAATTAAGTGCTTGCTTCTCTTGCAGAGGATCTGAACTTGGTTCCCAAAATCCACATGGAGGCTCACAACTTTAGCTCCAGAGCATCTAACACCTTCTTCTGGCCTCTTCAGGTCCTGTACACATGCATATATGTGTATGTATGTGTGCCTGTGTGCAAACACACATAAGTAGATGAAATCTTTAGAAATGGTGGTAAAATTCATACAAATTCACCTTTTAGAGTGTCAATACAATGGTAGTTTGTACATTCAAGTATTCCATAGCCTTTGTCTTCATCTAGTTTGTAGACTAGTTCGCCACTCAAAAAGAAATACTCTACTGATTAAACAGTCCTTCCCCCTTTCAATCATCCCAAGTACCTACTAGTCAGTCCACTTCATGTCCTTGTGGATTTTTAATTTAAATCTATCAAAGCCTAGCTTAGTCTATTTTCTGTCACTATAACAAAATAAATAAGGTTTCATTATAAAACAAAGAGGTTTAACTTAGCTCTCAGTTTAAAGGCTGAACACCCATCAACATAGGGACATGTGTCCTATGCTAGTATGGACACCCTAATTGGTGTTACAAGATGGTGGATATCAACATGGCCTGTGCAAGAGAAGACTGGTGTATCCAAGGGGTCAGTCTTGCTGACTCATAACAATCTGCTCTTGTGAGAAGTAGCTCCTTTAGACCAGCATTAAACCCTCTCAAGTATAAGGCCACTTCATTCTAACCACCCCCCCTCACTTGTCCCCACCTCTTAGTGGTCCCATTGTCTCTGAACATTATAATTTTTGGGGACATACTCAACAATATCCATACCAAGGCAATCTGTGATCTACATAAGAAGCCAGAGTCTCCATTGATGCTAAGGGAAATATCTTGGAGTTTGTGGTTTCAACCTTTCTGAAATCTAAAAGATCCCTAGGGATCCTCTGGATCTCAAGGGACTATTTTGGGCTATTCTTAACAACACCTGCTATTAGGAGCTCTGCCACAGTGCATTCTTTTCTTTTGTTAAGGTAATTATTTTAAGTAGGATGTGGCAAGGTCTCTGTGCCCTGCCTGAATGGGCATCTGTGCATATTTTCAGTGGGAGGATAGGAGACAGGGACGGAGTCTGCCAAAATACATGATTAGCACCCTGCTTGGTGGTTCCTCCTCTTACACTGATCTCTGTAGACAGACAGGGGGAGAGCTACTTTGTGTCTCAGCTAAGGCAAACAGAAGCTGTGATTGGATTTTACTACAGACTTGTAATTTTGACACATGGAAAATACAAGTGTCAGGACAACTGTCTGATTGAGGAAGGGTCCTTTGATATTCCAGGGAGTAACTCAGCTGAGGCTGGAGTTGGAGCTGGGGAAACCATGAGTGTCCTATCTGTACTTAAGTGGGTGTATGTACAGGTTGAGGCTGATACATGTGTATGTAGGTTCCTGAGCATGGCGTGTGTATGTATGTGTATACGAAGGTTAGAGGTGAGCTTCAGTGGTGTTCCTTAGGTACTATCCACTCACTTTTTGGAGACAGGGTTTCTCATTGGCTTGTGGCTTGTTGGTTTGCTTACGAGGCCTATTACTGAGCCCCTGGGAATCTACCTGTCCTTATCTACCTCGGCAACACTATGGTTATATGGACACTTGTCCATGGTACTGAGGATCAAAATCAAACCAAGAGGAGGGTCTTCTTCTTTGCATGACATACAGACTTTACTAATTGGGATATCTCCCCAGGGCCTACTTTCTATTTGCACCATGGCTAGTTGTATCTTTACTCGGCACAGGCTAGAGTCATCTGAAAGGAAAGAACCTCCATTGAAAGAGAATGCCTCCATAAGATACAATTGTAGGGCCTTTTCTTAATTAGAGATTGGTGGGGGAGCGTCTAGACCTTTGTGGGTGGTACCATTCTTGGGTTGGTGGGTTGGTCTTGTGTTCTATAAGAAAGCAAGGTGAACAAGCCATGATGAGCAAGCCAGCAAACAGCACTCCTCCATGGTCTTTGTATCATCTTCTGTCCAGATTCCTATCCTGTTTGAGTTCCAATCCTGACTTCCTTCAGTGATGAACAATGATTTGGAAGTGTGAGCTAAATAAACTTTTTTTCCCTCCAAGTTGCTTTTGACACAATGTTTTATCACAGCAATAGTGACTGCTAACCATTGCTGGCAATAACACACTTCACACACTTGGCTATGAAGTCTGCCAAGTGACTAATGATCTCTTTGGTTCTACCTATTGCCTATAGGTAGGGCCAAGAGTAGACATGGGATCTAGATCTGGGTTGGCACAACTGGAGTTACCTCTTAGGGACTGAGAATGTGGTTTTTCTATGTATGTAGCTTTCAGTTGTAACAAAATATTCGAGAGCAATCAACTTAACTCAAAAACTGAGGAAAGATTTATTTTGGCACATGGTTTCAAAGCATTTAGTCCATCATCTGATGGCTCCATTACCATGGCCCCAAGGTGAAATGGGTGTTATGCAATGGGAGCATGTGGTAGACAGGAAATAAAGAGAAGGGAAAAGCCCCGGGATAATATGTACCCTTAAAAGGTAACATGCTTCCTACAGCTGGCCCTCAACTCCCAATGCCTCACTGAACTGGGAATCTAACCCTGTATTAATCTGTTTGTGAAGTTAAAGTCCCCATGGTCTAATTAGCTCTCAAGGCCTTTGAATACTGCATTGTAGATCTAGTCCACATGAACCCCAGAGGCTTTTGCACATTTGTCCAAGAAGCCACAGAATCCTTAGGACTGCCTGGCTTAAAATGGCATGGCTGACATTCAGATAGAGAACAAAAAGAAACAAACAAGTACAGAAACAGAGAGAGAAATGTGGCCCTTCTATATTCACACTGGTGATGGATACCTGGCTTCTGAGGCTCTCAATTTTCTTGTTCACTGACAGTTAGAGCTGGAACTTCAGCCATTAGATTCATAATGATGCCATTAAAGTTCTTTTGGCCACAAATGTCAAAGGATCATATACAATTGGACTGTTTTGATACCAAGGGAGTTTATTGGTTCACAAAGCTGCAAAGCCCATGGAGTAATGGCCACAGGGGCACAGTGTCATTGTGATCTCCTCCATTCCTACAGGTCTCGTGTGTGTGTGTGTGTGTGTGTGTGTGTGTGTGTGTGTGTGTATTTTCTTGACTAGCCTCATTTACAGACTCCCCACAAAGCTCTCAAGAGTTATGGCTCATTCTGCTGGGAGATGGCTCAATGTAAAAGCTCACTCCCCCTGTGAAAGCATGGGGACCTGGGTTTGAATCCACTGCACCCATGTAAAACGCTGGTTATGGCTGTCTGTGGGTTATAATCATAGATCTGTAATGAAGTAGAGAACAGAGACAAGAGAACCACCCAGAGATTGCTGGTTGTTTGCTTGGCTCTAGATTTAGTGAGAAACCTTGCCTCTGGCTTCTGCATATAAACTCAGGTATACAGACATGACATGCACATGATGCACATGCAAACACACACACACACACACACACACACACACACACACACACACACACTTATACAGAAAGAGAGGGACGGAGAGAACACTCTACTTTAGCAATCACAGTGAAGAAAACATCCTTTATACATATTAAGTTTTTGGAAAATTGAGAGGCTTACACTTACTAAATGATTTGTGACACATATTCACCTATGAACCAAACACTGGGTCCCATTGGTTGGAACTCTACCCATTCTCAGAACTCACAGTGGACCCAGCTCCAGCTAAACCATAAGGACTAGGAACAAGCAGACAGGCAGTCCCAATGGAACAGCGAGACGCTGTTAAGAGAAAATGGATGCTAGGCAGGCACTAAGAGGGACCATCTGTCAATTCCCAGTCGCTAAAGCAACTCTTAAGTTAGTTTGGGCAGGTTTCTGGTTTTTGTCACTAAACAGTGCCTGACTAAATATCTAGAAAAATGTGTCCAAGTGTCGTGGGAAAAATAAAGATGAGTAAGACAGATTTCATCTGTCAAGTACCTTTCCATTCTGCAAGGAAGATAAAACAGATGTGTACAAACAGCATCACAAGCAAAAGCTTGTTTCAAAGTACAAGGAGCATCAGAACTCCAAAGCCTACACTAGGGGCTGAGGTGAAGAGGGGATGTGAGGGGGCTTGTTTGGCTTGAGGCTTAAAGACCGATTAGAACATTTACAGTAAGAATCATAAGGTTTCAGATTGGTACATTTACAAGTAGACAGGAGGGAGAATTCCAGCTCAGGAATGGTGCCATTAAACATCTAGACACTAAGACAGCAGGAGATGTGACTCAGTGCTCACCTAGCATGCTCAAAGCTGGGCACCCACCCTTAGCACTGTAAACTGAGTATGGTGGCATGTGCCTGTCATCCTAGCTCTCAAGAGGTTGAGGCTGGAGGGTCAGAAGTTCACAATCATCTCTGTCAGACAAGAATATGTGAGATCCTCTCTTAAAAAAAAAAGATATCAAGAAGTGCAAGGTTTGGATAAAGCTATCCCTAAATATCTCTCCTGAAAAAAATTAATGTTAAGAATATTGGGTTTGCTTATGCTACTTTTAAACATTTGTGTCATGTACTTTGTTCACACCAGTTCCCTATTGTCCTCTCAGCCTCTCCCCTCCCACTTTCTTGGTCTTCCTGAACAATAATTTATTTTCTTTCTCCTTTTACAAAGCACCTGATCTTTGGGGCATAAGGAGGGAAGACTTGCTTATTGTAGCTCACAGTTCAAGGGTACACAGTCCATTACAGTAGGAGAGTCATGGTGGCAGGAACATGAGGTAGCTGGTCACATGTTATATTGTTGAGAAGCAGAGCAAGTGAGGTCAGGATGTGTCATATGCGAGAAGAACAAAAAGAAAAAGGAGGAGGGGAAATGGATGCTGGTGCTCAGCTCTCTTTTCTTTTTATTTAGGTTAAGACTTAGTTCATGGGATATTGCTGCCCACATTCAGGGTATGCCTCCCCTCCTCAGTTAACCCTTTTGTAAATGCCCTCACACAATTCTCCATAGAAATCCTTTGTGGAGATCTTAGATGGGTATCTAAAACCAGGATCCTCCACAGGGATCCAACACATATGGGGAATCTTCCATGGAGAGTCAATACAACGCTTATTCATAGAAATCCAACATTGTGATCAAACATAGGATGTAATGGATGGCATGGTCAGGGGTAGTCCTTGGGAGCATGACATCCATGTGATTATCATTTTCTGGCTCATTCAAACAGATACTGAAGACCAGTTAGTTCTGTATTATGCAATGTAAAACATGGAATGCTGGGGCCCCCTGAGCAAAAGATATAGGGTGTGAGATTGAGAATAGGGGATTGGGAACTAGGAAAATATGGTTTGTTTGGGACCAGACAACTGCAAGGTGGAACACAGGAAGATAAGCAAAGAGAAACTCTGATGGCTCTCAAGGGATTCCTTAGCCCTACTGCCGATCAGAGAAGGAGAGGAAGGTTTTAAAGCACATCAGAGACACATCCACACCTGCATTTTCTGAGACCCCATGTTTGCTGTGGAGTGCAAAATATAAACATAGGTGAAGAACAATGGCAAGAAAATGTTTTCCAGACTTACTGTGGTACTTTTTAAGGTAGGGTCTCTCACTGAAATGGAGTTTACCAATTATGCTAGATTGGCTTGACAGCAAGCTCTATCTCTACCTTTCCAGATCAAGGATTAGAAGTACATGGTTCCCATGCCTAGATATTTATTACATGGGTCCTGGGAATCAAAATCCAAGTTTTTGTGATGATAGGGCAAGTGCTTTATTGATCCATCTCCCCAGTGGTTCTTCTATTGTATATAAAAGTTTGGGTTCCAGTGCTTATGTTGTAAATAGACTGAGGAAGGGTTTCTCTTACACTGTTCTATCCTCCAAACATCATGGGTCAGGCTCTCCTTACCTGCAGGTACTCCTCCCTACTAAGAGTCAGGATTCTCCTTAACCCTAAGAACTCAGCACATTCTTACAGACAGCGTCTTTCTCTGTGTTCCAGAAGGATCTCAGTAGAAGACTAAGAGTTGGGCTGGAGAGATGGTTCAGTGGTTAAGAGCACCAACTGCTCTTCCAGAGGTCCTGAGTTCAATTCCCAGCAACGATATGGTGGCTCACAACCATCTGTAATGGGCATCCAATCCTGTCTTCTGCTGTGTCTGAAGAGAGTGACAGTGTACCCACATATATGAAACAAAGCTGACTGGATCAAGCAGGGCTAAAGTGACTGGGGCCAGAAAAAAAGAAGACTAAGTGTTGTAGTCAAATTAATAGTAATTCCAACACCCCCTGTGTATTTGTATGTGAGAATCAAATGATAGACTATATTGGACAGAGCCTGTAGACATGTCTGGCAGTAGATAAAGACTGCTTTTCTTCTTCCTCTAGGAGTGGGCACCTGAACTGTATAGAGGAATGTTCAAAGAATAGACAGGAAAATTGGGACTTAAGGTAATATGAAAATTGGAGTAAGAACAGTTGAAAGACCACTCTTCTTGTTCCAGTGAATTGTCCATCTTCAGTTTCTATGGTATTGGTATCTTTGTTATGAAATAACATCTGATCTACTTCTAATGGAGGTTAGCCAGGGCTCTCTAAAGTAACAGAACCAATAAATTGGCACATACTTCAAAGGGGATTTATTGGGTGGGCATACACATATAGATTAAATACTACAACAATGGTTGTCTGTCACTGGAGAAGGTGACAGCTGGTTAGGTGCTCCTTTACTGAGGGTGGGTGTCCCAGTCTGGTACTGGCAGCCTCAGGGTTGCCTGGAGAGATGCTGCTCTGTAGACCACATGGGAAGTTTGAAGAAACTGTCTTTCAATGAAGCAAAGGATGTCTGCTGCAGCAATAGCAGTAGCAGGACAGGTGCACTGATCAGCAAGAAGGAAAGGCAGGAAATCAGTCAGCACTGCACTCTCTTCAGAACTCTTTGTATCTGAGCCACCACTAGGAAGTGCTGCCTACTCCAGGGATCTGTGTCTCTTAGTTGATTGTGAATCCAATCAAGTTAACCATCAAGATTAACTACCATGAAAGGTGATTGGAATATCACTGAAGGAGAATGTTAAGTCATTACAAGTCCAAGCCTTGTATGCATAGCTTACTATAAAGACACAGGTGTCTGGCTTATATGACCCACAAAGCAGAGACTGGGCATAGGGATTTGGCTGATCAGGAAGCCTAGCCTATGTACTTAGCAAGGACTACAAGTGATAGGTATACCATTCAAAGTCACTTAAGCAAACATGGACTTAGAGGAACATGAGAGGTAACTTAAAGAAATTATAAAACCAAGCCAAAGTAAAGGGAGGGAGTTGGAAAGCAGGAACTGAGATCCTCTCCCCTTTTCTTTTCTTGTAGTGGTTACCTGTTTGTTTCCTACATCTACTCTTTGATCAGGAATGGACCTTCCAGCTTTTCCCATGTGCAGTCAATACTCATACTCATTTTCTAAAAGCCAAGTCCAAAATTCCTACCACAGGGCTTATTTAAGTCCAGATGCCTACCCCTGGGCTAATAGGCTTCTTCCATGGCAAAGGAGGGTACTACAACCCACTGTGGGGCAGACACTTACTCCTGGATCCAATAACACTGGCCATTTGCAGGGCCATTTGAGGAAATGGTTCCTCAAAAGAAAATCAGCCAGATGTTATTGATGGAAGAACAATTTCCAGGCTGGATGGATGAAACTATGGGAGATCATGACGCCTTTCTCTGAGCAGTGACCCTAAGACTCTTATCTCACTTTTGAAGATTTATAAATGTATAAATATATAAATATATATATATATGTATACATATATATGTATATGTGTATGTGTGTGTGTGTGTGTGTGTGTGTGTGTGTGTATACACATATGGGTTGTAAATGTGAGCAAAGATTCTCCCAGAGGCCAGAAAAGGTTGTCAGATCCCTTGAAGCTGGAATTACAAGCTGTGAGTCTCCTGATGCGGGTGCTGGGAACTGAACCTGGGCCTCCTACAGAGCAGTCAGTGCTTCTAACCACAGCACCATCTCTCCAGCCCCACCATTTTCACTTTTTTTTAAATTTTATCTACTTATTCATTAATTTGTTTCCTCCACACTGGCTTCATTCATTCAAATATCACTCTGAAGAGTATCTGTCATTTACTAAGTTTAACATGGAGTGAAGAAGTCCTCCTTCCTATAGATGACATGCTTCTAAGACGTCCTGCTACTTACTCAACCTCTCTCTCCTGGAGAGGCACTCAGCCCATGCAGGAGTGTGTAGCTACTCCTGGACTACTTTATGACTCTAAGAGTTCCTGCTGAGGGACAGGCAGCCTTTGAAACACACCAAGAAATGTGCAAATTTTTGGGAGGATCATCCCTGTCCTTTACACACACACACACACACACACACACACACACACACACATACACACACACAGTGACTCTGTCAACTTCTGCAGTGTGAAGTCAAAGACAGAGAGCTGTCTGTTAGGTCCTAGAATTCCCACTTACATCTTAGAAGTGAATCATAAACCAAGCATTGCAGATGCTCCAGACCCCTGCACTCCACCCAGTACCAATGAGAACAGCTCCCACTGTCCACTTTTCATATTTTCTTTATTTTCAACCTTATTATTTTAATCTCATAGCAAGTATCAGTTACTAAGTACTTGCTCAGTGTGTTTATCTGAACTTCTCAAATGTTACCCCAAACAGTCTTTTTAGATTAGAGCTGACTCTGTTTTGCAGAGTACCTGACAATGTTTAGAAGCAATTTTGGTTGGCATTCTGGAAGAATTTGCAACTGGTATCTATGGGATAATGGCAATCAGTTCTGATAAAATCCCCCAGAGCCCAGGGCAGTTGAGAAGACAAAGAGCAACCCAAACCCTAGTTTCATGAAGGCTAATAGCGGGAAATGCCAAGTTAATCCCTTCCATAGCTTGATCATCACCACCACCACCATCACTATCATCATCATCACCACCACTACCATAACTATCATTATCATCCTTGTGCTAGTTAGACCTCCATTACTGTGATGAAAGACTCACCAAAAGGGGAGGGAAGGGACCACTTGGCTTCCAGGTGGCAATCAATCACCAAGCAAAGTCAGGGCAGAAATTGAATCATAAAATCATGGGACTTATTGGTTTTCTCTCTAGCTCATGTTTAGAAAGTTTTTATTATACACTGCAGGCATACCTACCTCATAATGGTGCTGGACCCTCCGTGGCAATCACCATTAAGACAATCTTTCAAAGATATGGCTATAAGTCAGTCTGACTGAGGCAATTCTTCAATTGAGATTCCCTCTACCCACTCAGGTTACTTCTAAGGTTTTGGTAAGTTGGCAATAAATACCAACCAGCATAATTATCATTGCCACTGCCACCGCTGCCACCACCATCATCAAACACCACCATCAACACCACCATCTTGATTTTACAGGAGAGGAAACTGAGGCATGTGTAATTTGTTTGGGTAGCTGTGCTAGGCATTTTCCTCTTTGGGCTCTGAATTCTGTACTATACCACAACTCTATTCAGGTCCTGGCTTCAGTACTTGGAACTTCAGGATGTTAACTCTGAGCTCACTATGTGGCACTCAGAAATCTCCAGCTTGCTTCAGCATCGCAGACTTACCTAGTTTCATCTGAGAAACTGAAGATGGTACTTTGGCTGGAGCAGGGCATATCTTTAAATTGAATCCAGTTCTCCCTATTGAAACATAATAACTTGAGAAGTAATCTGGTCTCTTCATTACCAGTGGTACATCCTGTTGTCAAACTCTCCTTTCAGTTGGTAGTTAAAGGCCCAGCCACACATTCTTAACGTTATTGTTGCTGGCTAAAATGCTTAGCAACAACACAAACATCACTCAGAATCAAATTATCAGATGTACCGACAAGATGCTTCTCGATTTAATAGTGTAGTAAATGATGGCTGGGAGATGTTCTTTGAAGCTGTGGAGGCAAATGTGAAAACTAATTCAATTCTCAAATGAATAAAAGTGAGAAACTGTGCTTATAAACCTGATATTACCAGACA
>JADRCD010230680.1:0-18725 GCA_019843815.1 Montemys delectorum
CATGGAAAGAGAGAGAGAGAGAGAGAGAGAGAGAGAGAGAGAGAGAGAGAGAGAGAGAGAAAGAGAGAGAGAGAGAGTCATAGCATAGGCTGGTCTTGAACTTGATATCTAACAGAACAGAAGAGGACCGTAGGCATAAGCCAACTGTATCTTGGTTTTTTACCAACCAGCATAAGCCACTGTATCTTGGTTTTTGTTTCTGCCTCTTCCTAGTACTTCCCATGGCTATGCGTCTGTATGGAATAAGAAAAGCCCCAGGTATGATGCAGTAACTGTCTCTTCAGTGATCAAATGTGTCGGAAAGGAAAAATGTCACCTTTTTATAATCCCTTCTGTATTATGCCTCCTCCCTCTCACCAGGAACCAAAGGCAGTGGGCAATGTATCCTGACCCTGCCCTCGAATGGGCAGCTAGGGGAGGTATAAGTAACACTTCTTACTGTTTTAAAATCCTTTAGATCTGGACTCAAGTTGTCAGCTTGCTCATCAAGTGCATTCACCCACTGAGATAAGACCCCAGTTCCTCTTTGGTCTCTTATTCCCCCACCCCCAGTGATTTTTTTCCCCCTTTGGCCTTGAAGCTCAGCCATCAGTTTCCAGGGTTGGGGGGGGGCGGACTACCAAGAGCCAGAGCCTGGGCTTCCGAAGCCTCCAGCTCACCAAGTTGCTTGGGCTACCTCCTCTCTCCATCCTCTTCTGTGTTGCCCAGATTAATCACGCCTCTAGAGATGGAGACATAACCAGCTCTGCTCCCACGTTGTTAGCAGTGGGACAGCCTTCTACAAAGGATGCTGTGTGCCTTGTCTGAGTCCACACTGGCAGTGATCCCACACAATTAATATAATTATGATCCCTCTCACACAGAAGAGGACACCAGTATTCAGAGATGTTAAGTGGTTTGCCCAAAATTACACAGCTAAGTCTGACAGCCTGTCTTTGCAGCTATGGAGAGTCAAAGCATGTGTACGTGTGTGCTGAGAGAGGCAGAGAAAGAAAGGACGGGAGTCTCTATGCTTGCCACCGCCCTTCACCGGCCAGCTACCTGTCCCTGGACCAACACTGCTACCCTCATCAACAGCCTGGCATTGAAAAGTCTGTAAGGCCATGAGGACCTCTCTGCCTGCTACAATCTGGCTCCTATGCTTCCCACCCCAGCTCTGAGAACTCGAGGTACGATGTCAGGATGGAGCCAAACACTGGGATAGAGCAGCGAGAGCAGTCTGACTGTGAGGATCACGCCCTCACAGGCTGCAGATTTGTCGTTGGCACACGACCCCTGGCAGGTTTCCAGATACTTCTGGGGGTCTCTTCTCATGTAGCCTTGGCTCTGCCACATCTTTTGGTTCCTTGGTGTTGGTCTTCCATTTGCTCGTCTACAGAAGTAGGGAGATAATGATGTGTGTGCCTCTCAAGGGATGCCATGGGAGGGTGGCTCTCGGGAGGACTCCGTAAATGATGCCCGTCATTCTGAGCAGGCTTCATCACACACTCACAGGTGTGAAGAGGCTGGGGGTAGGTGACACCCTGCTCTCTGTATGCCTAGTTTCTACTTGTTCTTGGGTTTATTTTTTGTGAGAGAGGCTTGCTGTCTAAGCTTAGCTGACCTAAATGCACGATCCTCTTGTCTTAGTCTCCTGAATGCTGGCATTGCAGGCATGATTGACCATGCCTGGCTCTGCTGGTGTCTGAAGGGTCCCTTAAGTTCTGGGCACAGTGATGATTGTCTTTAATCTCAGCACCGATGAGCCAGATGCAGGCCAATCTCTGTGAGTTCAAGCCCAGCCTGGTCTACATAGCGATTTCAGAGCTAACTATATAATGAGACCCAGTCTCTAAATAAATAAATAAATAAATAAATAAATAGGCCATGCAAATGAGTGGTGTCTAAGCCAAGTGCCTTCTTCCAGACTCCATGGTCCTGACATCTTTGGGTACTGGAACCAGGGGCTTAGGACATCATAGCAAGCCCTGTCCATAAAGCTCAGTATCACCTGTCCTTGTTTCCTGTAAAGCCTGTGAGTAAAGCCATGGAAAGGAGGCATCTTTTGGAGAGACTTCTCAGTGCCCACACCTCCCCTTGATGCTCACTCCTGCCTCCCATCCCCTGGTGGCTCCCAGAGGCTCCCAAGAACATCCAGCCACCGGCAGCCAGCCACCGACTGTCTCTTCCCTTCCTTCTGTCTCCCTGGCCCTGTTCACCCAGGATCCCACCCACTTTAGCCAGGTTGCCAGTGTTGGGCCTTTGGTCACTGATTTAGATGGTGCAAATGAGACGCTGCCTGTCTGGGGATGGCAGTCTCCAGCAGCCAGCTACAGAGCTCAGAGAATTTTCAATGAGCCTCCCTGAGCAGGAGGAGCCAGGAGGAGGCCCACAGAGACCTGGGCAAGGCAAGAAGGCCAGCTAGCACATCAAGTCCTTGATGTCTTTAAGGTTGGGGGTGGGGAAAGACAAACTAGGGGCCCACCAAGGAGTCTGCAGATGATTCTCCCTGACAGCACTGGCCCAGCCAGGAGCTGTGATGGATGGAAGCATTAAGATCGCCTGAGCCAGAGGCTGGATGCACGGTCCAGTCCTTCCCTGGTGTGCTTTGATGAGGCCAGGGAATTAGAGGAAGGGCAGATGGGAGGCCAGAGCAAAGGAGGCTGTGGCGGGCCTCAAAGGTGTGTGGGTGCTGCCTCTCCTCAAGACTGACAAGCCTTTCAACATCCAGGCCTGAGCAGGGCACCTTCCTGACTGGAGGGGGCAAGGTGAGCAGACAGCCTGTACCACAGTCTTGGAGACACAAAGCAGGGGAGGAGTGTACTGAGAGGATGGGGAGAGGGGGAAGAAACAGTCCTGACCCACGTCTCTAAGGGGGCTTGCCACTCCTCTTCCCCAGTCAGCCTTTTCTGCCCCTGGACTTAACCTCTACTCCAGAGATAGAGAGGCCGAAGCCCTGAGCCACTCAGACCCATCTCAGGGCCCCAACTGCCCTCCCCTGTGTATGAGTTCCCCCAGTACAGCAGAGAATAAACCACACTTTCCCAGTCACCTGACACCCCAGCTCCCAGTGCCAGCAGGTACCTGCCAAAGCCCCTGTTTAGGTTTGCGATGGCTTCAGGATTCATGGAGGCGCCTCTGCGTCAGCATGCTGAGCAATACTCTGACACCCTCACCTTGCTCACTGACCCAAAGGTGCCTGGAATAGAGTGGAGGGGAACTGGATGTTAATTTGTTCATCCCTGCTAATTCGAAATGGAGCATAAACACTGGGGGCTCGGCAGTTCGGCTCTGCCGAGGGGGTAGCTAAAGTCCAATTACGAGTCATTAGTGCATTTGCTCTTTGTTCTAAAGGCATATTAATTGCAGATGTGGTTTTGTGGCAATTAACATGATTATAGGCTCACTTTCTCTTCCAGCAGACCACAAGTCATGCACTTCTGGCTACAGTGTTATGCCAGAAGTGGAGGGAGGGGATTCCCGCCACAGAGCATACCCACCATTGTGGGTTTGACCATGCCCCTCCAAATGTGTATGTTGCATTCCTAATCTCCAGATGTTACCTTAACTGGGTCTGTACAGCGGTCATCAGGTTAAAATGAGGTTCCCCAGGGTAAGGCTGTTGGACATAATTCTGTATGTCCAACGTCTAAAGAGAAGAGGGTAATTCAAGGCCTGGCTAGGTTACAGAGTGAGTTCAATGCTAGACTAGGCAGTTGAGCAAGATTCTGTCTCTAATCTAGAAGGTTAAACAAAATAAGCAGAGGAGGAATGGGGCGGGTTAAAGGCATATGTGGTGGCACATACCTGTAATCCCAGGTGACACAGTGACAAGAGGTTCTGGTACCCAAGGCTAGCTCCAGCTACATAGTGAGTCTGAGGCCATCCTGGGCTACAAGCAAGTAAGCAAACAAAACACAGGAAGGTGGGAAACGATGTTTTGCAGTCATTTGGCTTCTCAAAGCATGGCTCTGGCAGACAAGGTCATGTCACATCACTACAGTGCCACTCTGAAGACACAGCACATCTACTTGTAAAAGGGGACATTTTCTCCTTTTATTTATTCTTTGACAAATTTTTAAAAGATTTATTTTTATTATTTATTTTATGTGTATGAGTACACTGTAGCTGTATAGATGGCTGTGAGCCATCATGTGGCTGTTGGGAATTGAACTCAGGAGGGCTCGTCCGCTCCGGCACAGCTCGATCCGGTGTAGTACACTGTAGGTGTCTTCAGAGGCATCAGATCTCATTACGGGTGGTTGTGAGCCACCATGTGGTTGCTGAGATCTGAACTCAGGACCTTCAGAAGCACAGTCAGTGCTCTTACCTGCTAAGCCATCTCGCCAGCCCAGACAATTTTTTTAAAAAAGATTTATTTACTTTTATTTATACAAGTACATTGTAGCTGTCTTCAGACACATACCAGAAGAGTGCATTGGACTCCATTACAGATGGTTGTGAGCCACCATGTGGTTGCTGAGAATTGAACTCAGGACCTCCAGAAGAGCAGTCAGTACTCTTAACCGCTAAGCCATCTCTTTTTTTTTTTACTCGTATACAATGTATCCACACCCAACTCCTAACTCTCACCCCTCCTGGACAAGTCCCCGGCCCCCTTCCTACCTTCATAGCCTCCCTTTTATTTATTTAATTACCCATTATTCCAGTTCGCGCTGCCAGCTGGAAAGCTCACTGAGCTTGCCGGCTTGGCCTTGTACAGGTCTTGTGCCGGTAACCATAGCGGCAGTAGGTTCATGACTACAATGATCACGTCTTGTGGGAAGATGCGTTTCACGCACCCTTCCCTGTCCTTCCCACGCTTTCTTCCATGATGTCACCGGAGCTTTGGAGGTGCTAGTATAGAGATCCTATTTGGGGTTGAGCACTTAATGGCGGCTTGCTTTGGTGAGCTGTGCATCCCTGAAATAATAACCGCAGAAGAAGCCTGTCTGGCCAAAGCTGGGAGCAGCCCAGCCTATGGGTGTCCATCTACATACATAGAAGGCCGTTTGAAAGCATGGAAGACTGTCATAATCTCAGTGGTTCTCATCTCTGTGGCAGGCTGACTGAGCCACGATTTTCTCACCCTTGGGACTCAGCCAGCGTCAGAGATCTGTAGCAGACATTCCTATTCGAAGCACTCAACATCCTTTTTAGGAACCAACATGGCCTCTCCCCTCTGTGTGTCTCTAGTGGTGATGTCCCACTTCAATAGGATGCTCCACCCGAGAGTCTTTTAGTCAATGGAAATGGAACTCAATCTCCAGCCACCGTGATTGGTCCAGCATGGGACACGTGACCCAAGCATACTCGGGCAGAGTCAGCCTTGGGAATCCCTGGGGACCTGGGGGGGGGGGGGAGCAGCTTCCTTTCCACCAGCAGTGCCAGGAGCTGTGTCACTGTGGCCGGGAGAGAAGGCCAGTCTGCGTGGGAGCAGATGCGAGCAGAAGGAAGCAGAGAATCCCAAGCACAAGCGCATCGAGGAAGCCAGGGCTCCTAGACCCGGCTGCAAAGGCTGTGATTCCTACAATCATTGTCTTAGCCCTTTGCTGACTGTGCGCATGCCCTCTAACCCCCACCACTTCAGTAGTCCAAAATCAATTCATCAACAAGACAGGCCCAGCAGGACCAGAAGGCATGGAGAGCCATTTGGGGCCAAGGCCAGCACCCCTAGATATCCCATGGGAATTTGAGCCAGAGCTGCAGACAGAGCATCTTCTCTCTGTACATTGCCTTTGATATCAGAAAGGAGTCACTGTACCTGCGGCCCCAGCAGAGAAGCGTTCAAAGTCAAAGTTACCCAGTTTTTTTGTTTTGTTTTATTTTTTGTTTTTTGAGACAGGGTTTCTCTGTCTATCCCTGGCTGTCCTGGAACTCACTCTGTAGACCAGGCTGGCCTCGAACTCAGAAATCCGCCTGCCTCTGCCTCCCAAGTGCTGGGATTAAAGGCGTGCGCCACCACGGCCCAGCTGACCCTGAACTTTTTTTTCCCTTCCAGATAAGGTTTCTCCAGGTAGTTCTGGTTGTCCTGAACTCTCTCTGAAGATCAAGGTGGCCTTGAACTCACAAAGGTCCATGTTCCTCTGCCTCCTGAGTGCTGGGATTAAAGTCGTGTGCTACCTAGGAACCAACCTTCAATTTCCGGTCTGGAAGCAGAGAACCCCAAAGCACTGGGATTGTGAAACTGCACCACACAGGTAGAGGATCAAGCCCAGGGCTTCCTGCCTGCCTCACAAGGACTCTACCAACCGAGCTCCATTCCCAACTCTAACAAAAGAGGAGTGAGGTTCATTTAGCCACGTGAGGAGAGCATTCTTTAAAAAAAAAAAAAAAAAAAAAAGCCCTAAAATGATAGCAAGCTCGGAGTGCCTGGAAAGGAGAGGCCAGGATGCCAGTGGCTGTAAGGGGTAATGGGAAGAGGGTCAGAGGTTCAAAGGACCTGACTACCAAAGGCAGCACTGGACCAGAAGGGAATGTTCAGTTCTAATGGCTTACAAGACACTGGGTGGAAATCTGTACAACCTTACTTGTATACCACAGGCACCAGAAAAAGCAAATGGCTGTCATGCAGCCTTGGGGAGTCCTTGGAATCACAGACTGGCTTACTCTTTGTTATATCAAGCGTAGGCCTGACTCCTAGACTTCAGTGGCTTGAAAGATGCCAAATGCAACTAACTCAAGTGGAGGCCAGGTTGCACTGCAGAAACAAACAAGGCCAAGGTGCCCAGACCCTGAAGCACCATGGCTCCTTCCTCATACACAGAGAAGGAGGGAGCTCCGCCAGGACACAGGCTGACCAGGCAGCCGCCTCTGGAATGCTACGGAGTGGCTTGCAAAGCTGTCACCCAGAATGGCCCTTCATTGTCCGGCATATATTTCATTATCTATATAAGGCAAGTTAGGGGCATACTTAAAAGGAGCAGAGAGATACAATCTATATATCTAGAAGCTACTTAAATAGGAATGTTTAGGAATTGCAATAATGGGTCCTACAGGCTCCCTGAGGCTCAGAAACAAGTTACCTAAGGTGTGTGGGGGAGGGGAGCTACAAACCCAGCCCTGGCTCCAGGTGAGTCTGACGAGCTCCTTGGTGCCCTCGTCTTCCCGTGTGGGCCCCAGCTGGCCTCCAGACAGTAATCCCCTAAGCCTTTCTGCTGCCTGGCACATAAGCTTCAGCTCCTTAGGAGGACTGGATAAATCCTCATTGCCAGCCAGACACAGCTGGGTGGGACAGCCCTTCTCAGCCTCCTCCTCCTCCCTAGGGGCCTAGAGAAACACAGCTTGGGGTGTGGGGGGGGGGCGGCTGGAAAAAAAATCAAGCCTGAACTGGCTCTGGCTGCTGCTCTCCAACACATTGGGGAACCCCCGTCTGGGACTGGGACGGTGGTGGGACACAGTTGACTTTCCCACAGAGTTTCTGGGCTTGTCTGGACAAATCGGGTTTTTTGGGGTTTCCACTTCTGAAGCATTCTGGGCTAGGGACCATCAGACTCACGGGCCTCCGCACCTTCCCTGGCTTTCCCAATCAGCCATGGGAAAAGTAGAGAGAAAGTCCCCTTGGGCATGCGCAGAGGTTTCAAAGGGGCAGTGTCCCTCCCTGCTAGCAAGCCTGGGTCTGCTTGTTATGACGTGTCATCCTTCAGGTGATGAGGATTTTTCCAAGTCTGTCTCTAGCAACTTCAGCAACTCAAGGGCAGGACTGGATCTGACACTTCTGCCCTTTCAGCCTAGCCCAGCAGGTCCTGACCAGCTGCGATCTGGCAGGAGCCCAGTTAGCTCAGAGTGGGTTGGGTTAACTCTCCAGGACCCGAGAGGAATCCTGGGTGCCTGCCAAAGCCTTGGGACTCACCTCGGCAGGGAGCTGCATGCTTTGGGGAATTTCCCAAAGATCCAGAGGAAGGTTCTAGATAGAAGCCCTAAAAGATAGACTCCAGGCTGCCCCCACCAGATCAGCTCTTCTTAGCAGACAGCTTCAGCACTTCCGGTGGGCAGGTGGGTCAGCTTGAAATGAGCTCGCAGATCAGAGTCCCCTAGGATAATGCAATATCCCTGGGAACAAACTCCCAGGGGAGCAGCCAAAGCCGCTAAGGAAAATGGGAAGGAGCAGCGTGGGCTGAGAGCAAGGCCTTTCTAAGGGGCCTCAGCAGACACCACACAAAAGGCCTTGGCCATGATGGTAACCTAGGAGGGTACTTGGATCCTGCAAGGGTGTATGTACCAACTCCTGCCCAGCCAGACTCTCCTGCACTGGAGCCTGAACTCCCTCCACCACGTTTCATCTGTCTCCTGGCTTTGGTTTCTGTTTCATGCAAGGACACACAAGGATGTGGGCTGCGTAAACAAAGGACTATTTTTACTACCTCATTGTTTTCTCACTCTGCTTCCTAGCTCCTTAGCCAAGGTACATCCTGGTGCTGCCTGGGGCACACCATGTGTATCACAGATCCTCCAGCACTGCCAGCTCTGCCCTGCCAGGTTAGAGCAATGCCAGTCACCACCAGCAGGTGCAGCCTCCAGGCCTCCAGGGCTCTTTGGTGTGAAGATGATGCATCCGACTGTCGTTCTGAGGTTGGGTGCTGAAATTAGAGGCCCCTGGGCTCTGGGCACTGCCCACCGTGGAGGGAAGGTTCACCAAGATGTCTTCAGACCCAGACCACCCGGATTCATGGAGGAGGCTGCATGAGCAGAGCCCGAAGCCAGGGTTGTCCCTCTAAAGGGGACAAGGGTGGGGTGGGGTGGGGGTAAAGGTTGGGGATGGATCTCTCAGGCTCAGAGTCAGAGCAGCCCCTGCATGGAGCAGGCATGGGAGTGAGGGGACGTGGGGAGAAGATTAATTTATCATTTGTTTATTTATGTATATAAGTATGTGTCTTCATGAACACCAGAAGAGGGCATCTGATCCCGTTACAGGCGGTTGTGAGCCACCATGTGGTTGCTGGGATTTGAACTCAGGACCCCTAGAAGAGCAGTCAATGTTCTTAACCACTGAGCCATCTCTCTAGCCCTCATGCTTATTCTTTTTTTTTTTTTTTTAAGATTAATTTATTTATTAAATGTAAGCACACTGTAGCTGTCTTCAGACACTCCAGAAGAGGGCATCTGATTCCGTTACAGGCAGTTGTGAACCACCATGTGGTTGCTGGGATTTAAACTCAGGACCTTTGGAAAAGCCGTCAGTGGTCTTAACTGCTTAGCCATCTCTCCCAACCTTTATTTCTTATCATCTTGAAAATCTGTCTAGTTAGCATGGCCTGAGCCCCGGGCAGGCTGTTCTGCATACTGTACCACATGATCCCACTCTTGGCACATCGTGGCTGATAAATGCAGACACTAGCAGCTGAGGTAAGTGTCACTGTTGTTCTTACATTCCAGATTAAGAAACATGGACTCAGAGACCTGTGATGTGCTCCTTACATATGCTGGTAACTGGCAGAGTCGGAATTTGAACCCTAAACCACAGTGTGGGACCCAAGCTCAGGACCTCTCTCCTTCGTGGAGAAAGTGTTGGCTGTCCCCTGGGGCTACTCTTAATGTGAGTTCCCATCTTCAGTAAGCCTGGGACTCCCTGTCTAAGAACAGGGTGGCAGCCTGGGCACTGGGTCCCGCTGGGTGACAGAAGAAAGCAGGAGGGTGCTGGGCACGCTCACCTCCTCTTTCTCCTCCTCCTCCTCTTCCTCCTCTTCCTCCCACTTGCTGAGAGCAGAGCTGGCTGAACTGGGAAGTGGGAGGATGCCTCTGGCTGCCATGGCTTATTTTAACCACTTGATCATGATCAAGGATTTAATTTTATCCCCTTCACTGCCTAGCTGTGATTGTGTTTAGAGTTTTAAGTACAGGGAGAAGGAAGGTCCCCAGAAGGCAGAGCTGCTGTGTCCAGGTTCCGTTTGCCTTGCCATCTGGGGGACCCCTCTCAGCCCCACTGGCTGGGGACATCCAAGGGACATTAAGGCAGTTAACACTCCCCAAGGCAAGAAGCCTCTTAAGTGAGCCAGAGGCTCAGTGTGTCTGTGTGTGTGTGTGGGGGGAGCAGTTGGCTGGGGATCATCCCAGCTAGTCTATCCTCATCAGAAAGCAGCAGGTACCTAATTGGACTTGGGACTGGGCTCCTCCCCAAGTACTGCAGATAAGTCTGTGTTGTGTGTGACGTATGAGCTGGTGGGGGTGGAAGGACACCTGCCAGGGTGACTTCATGGTGACCATATGTCCTGACCAGCCCCACTCTCAATGCTGATCGTGTCCTATGAATTGTCATGATTCCTCCAAAGCAGCCCCATGGACTGGATGCTTCCCTTGGTCCCCAGAGCACACACTTTAAGCCACGACTCCCTAGACCCTGGCTATGGCTATGTGGACATAAAGACTTATCTTGTCGGGGCAAACAATGTTCTAAATCCAAGAGGCTTAAAAGTGGAATCAAAATTTCTAGAAAAAACAGTTTAGCTTAGCAGTGAGCTGCCATATCTCCTCAGTGTGATAGCTAAGAAAACGGAGTTCAGAGGGATGCTCGGGGGCAGACAAAGAATGCACACAGGCATTATCCCTTCCTGAGGCTGGCATGTGCAGAGGGCTATACACAGACCAGTAGCATCTAAGGCCTAACAGCTATGTCATCAAAACTGGGACATCCAAGATACCTGATATCTTGGTCTGTTTTCTGTTGCTATATCAAGATGTCTAAGACTGGGCAACTCAGAAAGTTTATTTGGCTCATGGATTTGGAGACCTGTGAAGGGCATGGTGTGGGTGTCTAGTGGACGCTTTCTTGTCTAGTGGGACCTGGTGAACAGCAACACTTGGGGATGCACAGTAAGCCAGGCACAGGTCTCTACCTCTGACAAAGGCACCAGTGTCGTCATGGGGGTCCCACCCTATGACGCCATCTAATCCTAATGACCTCTAAAAAGCCCCATACACATATCATGGACATATGAATTTAGGGATTAAGTTTTCAACACATGAACTTTAGAGGCCACATTTAAATCGTAACACACGTAGAATGGAATAAAAGGTATTTGTAAAGGTTCACCTTCTCCTGCTGGAAACAAGGCCAGGAAGTAGAAAGTCTTGGTGATTTCTGGGTCTGATGTTATCTCCTAGGGCTGTGCAGGGTGGGTGGGGCTCCCACAGGTGTGTAAACAGACAATCCTTCCAGAAGCCTGGGGAGGAAGCCAAGGCAGAAGGGTGGAACTTGGCCACAAGAAGCTAGCCAACTCTCCTGACTGACCTTCTCTGAAGGATGGGTCCCGGTGGCCTTCTGGAAAGTATCCAGGTTGTCCAGGTGGAGACAAGACACTAGCTGATATTAAGACACATGTGCAGGCTGAGAATCAAGCTTAATTAGCACAGTGCTTGCTTAGCATGCATAACACTGGTTTTATCCCCAGCACTGCATATACTCTACCCATACTTGTAATTCCAATACACAAGAAGTTGAGGCAGGAGGATCGGAAATTGGAGGCCACCCTTGGATAAATATCGTGAATCCAGCCTGGGATGCGTGAGACCCTGTTTTGTTTTGTTTTTATGTGTGTGGATATTTTGCCCGCATGCCCAGATATGTGCACCACAGGCTTTCCCTGGTGTGCTAGACCCCAAGAACCGGAGTTACAGACTTTGTGAGCTGCCATGTAGGTGCTGGGAATTGGACCTGGGCCCTCTAAAGGAGCAACCAGTGCTCTTAATTGCTGAGCCATCTCCTGAGCCCCGCCCACCCCCACCGCCTTTCAGGCATTTATTTCACTGATTTCACCTCCTAAACACACAGCTGTCTCTCAGAATATCAAATTATTTCAAAGAACAGCATAAAAGGTAAATGGGGCCCATAGTTAGTTGGAGTCTAGTTCATCTGTGGGAAAGGCGCGGTTGTCCAGGCGCAGGGATCCTGCTCACAGGACTGCTGGGGATGCAGGGTGATGTTGAGATCCCCTGGAGTCCAGAGCTCTCCCACTCAGGAAGTTGCCTCCATCAGCTAGATCGGGTGCCACAGAAGGGAATGATTTCTCTGAGACAAAGGGCCCTGTTCAAAGGCTGAGGGCAGCCTGGATGGCGCAGCTGCTACTTACCTTTAGGGACTGAGAACCATTTAATCCATTCTCAGTTGCATCCTACTCTGGGAACGGGGGATACCAACAAAGGCAGGGTGTTCTGTCTCCCTGCCCTCCAGGTCCCTAGGCCCCTCCAGGCTGTGTACACTGCACATCCCATCTTCACCCCAGTCCTGCATCTGAGCTCATTATCAGCAGCATGCATCTGTGCCTACAAAGGCAGAGCCCTGAGGGTGCCTGAGAGACCCTTTAGCTTCACTTGCTTAAATGACCTGGCTCTTTTTTTTAAAGTTTTTTTTTTTTAATTTATTTTATCTATTTTATGTGTATGAGTACACTGTAGCTGTACAGATGGCCGTGAGCCATCATGTGTGTGGCTGCTGGGAACTGGACTCAGGACCTCTGCCGGTCCACTCGCTCCGGCCCAGACCTGGCTCTTTTTAAGTGACCTACTTCCTTTTACAGACTCCTGAGTTAGACAGTTCAAGGTGAGTGACTGGCAGCTCCATGCAGGCTCTGCTGGAGGCTGGACCAGAGCCAGCCAGCCCCCTCCCCCTCCCTCTCTGCGATTAGCTAGATAAACTACAAGGTTAGCCCCAGGAGCTTAGAACTGCAGGGAGAAGGTAGATTCTATACACACCTGTTTTTTGTTTGTTTGTTTGTTTGTTTGTTGTTGTTTTTTTTAAGCCTGAGCCTCTGAATCTGCAAGCACAGTAGCAATTGAGCTACATCTCCAGCACCCTTCCCTGTTTTTTGAGACAGGGTCTTATGTAGCCCTGGCTGCCCTAGAACTGTCTATGTAAACCAGGCTGGCCTCACACTCCAAGATCCACCCACCTCTGCCTCCAGAGTGCTCCACCTCCACACCACCCTCTCCTTCTGAGGCAGGGTCTCCTGCAGTTCAGACTGGCCTGAAACTGCAGAGACAAAGATCACCTCAAACTCCTGACTCTCTCCACCTTACGAGAGCTGAGACTACATGTACGTGTGAATTTGCCCTTTTCTTTTTTTTTTTTTTTCTTCTCTTTTCCTTTTCAAGACAGGTATCATCGTAGCCCAGGCTGATCTGGAACTCACCTCAATCCTCCTGCCTCAGCCCCATAGCCTCACAATTACTGGGATTACAGGTATGAGTCACCACAACTAGTTTATGTGATGCTGGGGATCAACACAGGGCTTCAGGCAGGCTCAGTATGCACTAGCCATTGAGTTACATCCCTAGTCCGGGCCATATCCACTTATCAAACTTGATGCTGCCCTCCCCCGTCAAATGTCTCCTTGGTAGGGGCCCAGTAGTGTCAACTTTGAGAGAAACCAGCTCAGCTCACCCACCAAGCTATGAAAAATCTTTATTGTTATCTTTTTTCTCCATTAGATAGACTTTCAGTTAGAATAAGAAGCCACAGCCACACTGGCGTCTCTCTTCCCCTGAGTCTGAGCTGAGAACCACGGCTAAGATAGAGCACACACCTTCACCAGGGCTTGGCCTAGAGGCGGTCACAGGAACCAACTAAAGCTGGCAACACCCAACTTTAGATAGCATCACACAAGCGAGGGAGACTCAACAACCCCGTCTCTTCCCACGGGCCCAGCCACATCTCCAGATCACACTGCACCAGCAGAGCTGGCACGGATCTGTCAGTGAGAGCTCATACAGTGCCTGCAGACACACGGTGCTCCTGTGCGGGAACGATGCTCTCCTCTCAGGCTCTTGCTGGTCAGGTTGGGGTTGGCAGAACTGCTTCTCCACTGTCCTTGCTCCCTGGAGCTCAATGGTCAAAGCAAGCATGTTACTGTCAGTTAACAGGGCCGATGTGCCGAAAGACATCATGTTCAAATTCTCCTCCTGGAACAAGGCTGGTAAACTTGAACCATCCACCAACAATGAGGTGGCCCAGGGCTTGGTCTCAAGACATGCCGGCATTGGGCTCCTGCACACTCCCTGACACACGGGAGGCCTAAGCCCTGAGAAGGGAAAAGATACTCCAGTGCTTTCTGGATCAAGGTACCCAGGACTAGAAAGGGCTGTCACCATTTCTCTCACTCCCAGGGAAGGTGTGGTGGGCATGGGATGACGACCCAGATCCTTCCTTCTCAGTAGCTGCTCTAAAATGTGACCCTTGGGTTGAATCTGAGTAGCTGTGGGACCTACTGTGTGAAAGTCTAGCTGGTTTTCCAAGTGGGTGCTTCCTAACAATTAAGCCACATTCCTCTTTGCTCTATGCTGACCCAGTGAGATACAATGTAATGGGGGCTTGGGCTCAGGTAGAACATGTCTGCTATCCAGGACCCACTGCCACTGGCAGTGGGCCACGCCTGGGAAGCCTGGCTAGGCTGTGCTTGGACCCAAGCTTGAACCTCTCGGGTTCTAGAAGTGAAACTGTGGTATTTGCTTGGGTTCAGGGCCCCTCATAATCTTCAGGATCTGGGGATGCCAAGACCTGGGGAAGTGAGACACAAGGACAGCAGAGAGGCTGGAGCTGCCGGTCAGCACTTCTGTACTTAGCATGGGCTGGTCAGGGAGGCCTGAAGAGCTCTGCGCAATCCATTCGCTCCAGGAAACTGGCTAACTGCCAACTCTTAGACTTGAGTACATCAATCCTGCCTCCTGGTCACCCCTGAGCTGGGCTGCTGGCTCAGGACAACACAAAGCTGCTTGGGGGCCCTGTTCTCCAGCTGTGGACCCTGCTCTGGGTCCCTGGGGTCTCTTTGCTGGTGGAGGTAGGTGTGGTCGTTAAAACAATCCCCAGGTGCACTCCCGGGCCTCAGTTAAGCAGCAGAGTGGAAGCAGGGCCATGGCACCCGGAGCTAGGGGTGAGCCAATGGGAAACCAAACCCGCATACTTAATGCCAATCAAACTCAAACACAAACCCACGGTATGAAGGCAGCGGCCAGCTCTTTGTGTAATAAATATTGCAAAGCTCATTTCATTTCTTTCTCTTTTTTTCAAGTCAAATATAACAATATCCCAAACCCTGTTTTCTGCATTCAGAACAGAGGAAATTGATGATGTGACAGAACACCTGCAGCCAATCAAAGAAAAGACCACGTCCCACTAGCCAGCCAATCACAACCCTTTTCCAGTTTAAGCAGCCAATCGGGCCTCTTCACATTCCTAAAAATGACCTAAATAAAGCACCAGAGCTCGGAGAGCTTCCAGGGAAGCCAGATACCGAGGCGCCAATTTTTAAAAAAATAAAGTCAGAAATAAAAATAAAAGGTTTCCGTTGGTCAAGATTTAAAAATAAAAAGGTTTCTTCCTGCAGCCAAGCTCAAGTCCATCCCTTCAAGCCAATCACAAACCACCTTGATGCCAGCCCTGCTGAGCGGCGGGGTGGGGAGGGTCGGACGGGGTACAGGGAGCACAGGGTAAGAAGAAGATGGTGCAGAGGAGCCACACAGATCTCTTGGCCATCAGCAGCTTCCAGGGAGTTCCCAGGGCTTCCGACTACTGCCTCCGGTCTTCCGTCTCCGATCTGGAAAACGCCATCACCACGTCCTCTGCACCTGTAGACCAGGGACAAGAACTGCTGACGGCCTCTGGTATCAGGACAAGGCAGAAAGGCCGTGCTTGCCTCGCTGGGGAGCACCCTTCCTTTATCTTCCCACCCTTGGCAAGACAGTGCTGAGCTCAGAGTGCTTCAAAGGGTCCGGGATGTAACTCAGTTGGTAGAGTCCTTGTCATGCATGCAAAACCCCTGGGCTGGATCCCTAGCAGCACAGGAACTGGGTGATGTGGCAAGTCTCTGATTCCCTTACTCAAGAGGTGAAGGCAAGGGGATCACAAGTTCACGGTTATCCTTGGCTACATCGTGAGTTCAGAGCCAGCCTGGGCATATGGCAACCTAATAAAGACAACAGGGCAGTGTTTCTAATTAAGTCCACCTTTCATTAGGCTTCCTGCAGCCGAGCTGGGGACATGACAGCGATCCCACAGCTGCAGAGCTTCAGGGTATGGTCTAGAGGCTGGTTCAAAGCCGCATGGCTAGGAGATGAGACAGGTCCCGGGGCAGGACTCTGCTCTGCCCATGTCCCTTGCTCCAAGGGCATCATATTAGGGTGGGAGGTAAGAATTTCTTGGGAACCTCTCTCTTTTCAAGTGTAGATCTTGGTAGTGGAGAGACAGTTCTTGTAGAGGGCCCAGGTTCAGTTCCCAGCACCTACACAATGGCTTACAATCCCCTGGGATTAAAGCCATGTACCATTATGTCTAATGCTCATAGTCATTTGTGATTGAAAATCAAATCAAATAATTGAAAAATGCTTACTTGTCATTGTTGTATGGTGGGGCAACACACCCCTGCATATGTGTAAAGGTCAGATGACAACCCTACAAGACTGGTTCTTTCCTTCCACCTTTACATGGGCTTTGGAGATCAAACTCAAGTGGTCAAGCTTGGTGGCAAGCACCTTTATACACTGAGCCATCTTGCCAGTCCTCCCATTATGAATCCAAACACTATTCTTTGCAATAGCTCCCCTTTGCTCAAACCCAGCCCTTGTTCCAAGGAGCCTGGCCAAGCCCATTTCCAGTCTGCTGCCTGCCAGCCTTGACGGAAATGCATGATACCCATTCCTTATGGTTTTTCTTAATCCTGAATTTGAGATTCTAGTCCAGCCACTAGAAATCTGTCTTGTTTTCTCTAAGACAGGCTCTGTCACATAGCCAGAAGGGGCAAGGAGAGAAGAGAAGGAGCTGGAAATGCTAAACTGCCCAAGCTGTTGGCACCCAAGCTGTCGGTACCTCCTAGTCCCTGCGTAGCACTCTCTGTCTGCCTTCTCTAAAGCGTGGTGATCCATCATCTTGCCCTAAGCAGTAAGAGCAAGGCTGCCTGTGGCCCTCTGGCACACTTCCATGCTGTGCTATTGGAGGCAATCTCCCTGAGAGGGGCAGATGGGAACTGCAGGGAAAGGGAAGGCCTCCAAGGGTTGGGTTAGGTGGGGGTGGCGTGCAACAGGGCCTCTGGCACTCAGACCAGAGTCAGCATGGCGTGGGCCATCCTTGTCCACACCACAAAGAAGAGCTTTCTGTGCACCTTGCTGCCTGGAGGAGCCAGGAGGCACCTGAGGTAGTGCTGCAGACGGGTGGCCCATATGAACACGTGCCATGTGGAAATCCTGCCGTCACATCAGCACAGTGGCGCTAAGGGAACGTAATCGATCACCCGCCCAGCCTGTTTCTGCCTCATTGGCATTCTTGGAAAGATAGACAAGCCTCCAGAAAGGAGGGCAGACATCTGGCTTCTTGCTTGAGAAGCCCTCAGACCGTTCTCTGTTCTCACTCCAGTCCTGGGGCCATGTACTCTCACTGCAAGCAGGACTGTCGCCAGGCTTATGCAGCCGTGTGGCGCTGGCGGCTAAGCTGGGTATCTAACATGTTGGTTTCTCTGAGGGCTGCCTCGAGCTCGCTAGGCATGGGGAGGGGGGGTCGAAGCAAGACTGTGCTAGGGAGGTGTCAGCAGGAGACACTTCTGTGGCCATGGATGGTGACAACCCACTCTCTTCCTTCTCGTCTGCCTTGTGGGCTTCCTCGCAGAGACCTCGGCCTCTACAGAGAGCTGCATGTGCAGAAATAGCCCTGGGTCCCCAGGAGGGAGTGGGCCACTGGCTCCTTAGAGAAGCTCAAATCCCCATCACTGGGCTCTGCAAACTGCTCTCAGGTCCATGTCCTGTGCTATGAAGACAGCCACTGCGCTGGCTGTTTTATGTCAACCTGACACAAGCTGGGGGTATTTGTAAGGAGGGAACCTCAACGGAGGAAATGCTCCCCTAAGACAAAGCTGCAAGCCTGCAGGGCCGCATCGGCAGCAGTGATTCATGGGGGAGGGTCTGTCCACTGTGGGTGGAGCTGCCTCTGGCCCGTGCTCCTGGGATCTATAAGAAAGCAGGCGGAGCAAGGCATGGAGAGCAAGCCAGTAAGCAGCACCCTCCACGGCCTCTGCATCAGCTCTGCCTCCAGGTTCCTACCCTGTTTAAATTCCCATCCTCACTGCTGTTTATAATGAACTCTTCTATGGATGCTGAGTGAAATAGACCCTTTCCTCCCAAGCTGCCTTTGGTCATGGTGCTTCACAAGAGCAATAGAAACCCCAACTAGGACAATGACCTTGTCAAGGTCACACATTTACTCTGATGAGTATGTAACAGGATACCTAGAGCAAAAGCTCTGTAAGAATTTTACCCTCCCACACTGCCAGCTGGCTAGATCTCCCTGACTGGGAACCCACAGGCCTCATCTCAGAGCCTGTGTTCTGTTATTGGGGCTGTGGAAGGAGCCCTCAGCGATGATGCCTATCTCGCGCCTGTTACTGCTCCTAAATAAGGGACTTGCTGATCACCACAAGAACTTCCTAACTTGGAAGCCAGAGAGGTCAGAGCATCCTCTGACCTGTTCCTATCAGAAGTGGGCCAGGTACTCAGTATTTAGTTAAAGCTAGAGGATGCTGGAGGTCCCTCCTGTCTCTAGACTTCAGATCAGCAAACAAAAAGGATGGGAGAGCTATTCAGCTGGTCATTGTGGCTCCAGCCCTAAAATTCCATTTCTGAGACAAAGGGGCACAACAGATCCTCAGGTACCCTCTCTGCTGACATAGGTGCCCATCCTCTACCTCCAGGCCAGCAATCCATTTTATAGGTAAGGTTCTGTCTTCCCCAGTGGTAACCACTGACAGCTCTTTTTTTTTTTTTTTTTTTGTTTT
>JADRCD010230683.1:4837-62048 GCA_019843815.1 Montemys delectorum
ATATATATATATATATATATATATATATATATATATATAGTTTATTTAGATTCAATGCAATATCCATCAAAATTCCAATACAATTCTTCAAAGACATACAAAGAGCAATTCTCAATTTCATAGGGAAAAGCAAAAAACCTAGGAGAGTGAAAACAACTCTTAACAATACAAGAACTTCTGAGTGAATCACCATCCCTGACCTCAAGCTATACTACAGAGAAATAATGATTAAAAACTGCATAGTATTGGTACAGAGGCAGACAGGCTGATCGATGGAATAGAACTGGAGACCCAGAAATAATACCACACACTTATGGACACTTGATCTTTAACCAAAGAAGCCAAAAATATACAATGGGGAAAAAAGCATCTTCAACAAGTGATGCTGATCTAACTATAAGTTGGTATGTAGAAAAATGAAAATAGACCTATATATATCACTTTGCACAAAGCTCAACTCCAAGTGGATCAAAGACCTCAACATAAAGCCATATACACTAACTCTAACATAAGAGAAAGTGGGAAAAAGTCCTGAATTCATTAACATGAGGGTGGATTATTATTTCCTAAACAGAACTCCAATGGCTCAAGGTCTAAGATCGAGAATTGATAAATGGGATCCCATGAAACTGGAAAGCTACTGTAAGGCAAAGGACATAATCAATAGGACAAATTGGCAACCTACAGACAGGGAAAAAAAACTTCACTAACACCACATCCAATAAAGGGCTGATATATAACATATATAAAGAACTCAAGAAGCTAACAACCAAAAAACCAAACAGCCCAATTTTTTTTTAAAAAAAAAAAATGGAGTATAGAGCTAAACACAGAATTCACAACTGAGGAATCTCTAATGATTGAGAAGTACTTAAAGAAATGTTCAAAGTCGTTAGTCACCAGGAAAATGCAAACTAAAATGATCCTGACATCCCACCTCACACCAGTCAGAATAGCTAAGAGCAAAAACTCAGGTTGTTGGCAAAGACGTGGAGAAAGAGGAGCACTCTAGAAATCAATCTGGAGATTCCTCAGAAAATTGGAAGTAGATCTACCTAAAGACCCAGCTATACCACTGTTGGGCATATACCCAAAAGATGCCGTACCATACCACAAGGGCACATGCTCCACTACATTCATAGCAGCCCTTATTGGTGGTATCCAGAAGCTGGAAACAACCTAGATGTCCCACAACAGAAGAATGGATACAGAAAATGTGGTTCATTTACACAATGGAGTACTACTCAGCTATTAAAAACGAGAGCATCCTGGCAAATGCATGGAACTAGAAAATATGGACAAAAATGGAGAAGAGACTGAGGGAAAAGAGGCCCCGTGACAAGCTCAACTTGGGACCCAGCTCAAGGAGAGGCTCCAAGGCCTGACACTATTGCGGATGCTATGGTGTGCTTACAGACAGAAGCCTAGCATGGCTGCCATCAGGCCCAGCAAGCAGCTGAAAGAGTCAAATGCAGATACTTGCACCCAACCAACGAACAGAAGTGGAGACCCCTGTGGTTGAATTAGGGGAAAGCTGGAAAAAGCTGAGAAGGAGGGCAACCCTATAGGAAGACCAGAACTCTCAACTAACCTGGACCCCGAAGATCTCTCAGACACTGAGGCACCAACCAGGCAGCATATACCGCTAGTATGAGGGCCTTGACACATACACAGCAGAGGACTTCGGGGTCTGGCCACAGTGAGAGAAGACATGCCTGCCTAACTGTGGAGGGACTTGAGGCCCCAGGGAGGGGGAAGCCTGGCAGGGGGAGGGGAGTTAGGGACATGGTCTTGGAGTCAGTAGGGAGGAGGAAAGGGAAAAGGAGCTGTGAGAGGGCAGACCTGGAGGGGGTTCATGACTGGATTACAAAAAAAAAAAATAAAAGTATTCAAAATACTTTTCTTAATCTATATCAGATATTTTGAATATTTTTCTACTTTCCCAACTGCTACTAGGCAAGTTGGATCCATCATAAATTTCAAACTCATCTGATACTGGTGTGCAAACTATATTGCTTTGTTCTTCTATTTCTGTCATAAGCCCAGGAATCATTAACATAGAAAAAAATCATTCTTAAAGTTATGGTGGTTACTCTGAGCCCTAACCATAATTTAAATATTGATCTGGCTTCTCCAGAATTTGTCTGCACGAGCATCCAGTCATATCGTTTATCCTCCTCATAACTGAGCCTAGTGCAGACCAAGTGTGCACATGCTGTAGGATAAAAATGGAAGTATAGCTTAATCCATATTCTGCAGTCAAAAAACATATACGATGTTAAAAAAAAAAATCTCACTACAAAAGGCACTTAGGAAATTCTTGGTGCCTTAATTTTTGCTCAAGAGTAACATGAAAAAAAAAAAAACCCTATGATTTATTTAAGCTAACTGAGAATAGAGAACCATTAGAAACACCCGATAGGAGATAAACTTTTAATATTAGCACTAGTAAGAAAAAATTGTCATTGAGCCTTTATTAATCAATGATAGTCAGATGCAAGGCAAGTGGTTATTTATTAAGCTAAGCTCTTATCACCTAACACATTTGATTTGGAAACTGGAGGGTGTTACCACAATTAGTAATAGCAAGACGTAGCTTCAGAATAATGATAGTGCTGTATCCAGATGCTATACCCACTGAAGTATGTATGTTATATTTATGTTGCACTATAATAGATATGTTGTTACAATTCCCGGCTAAATATTGGAATCATCTAGGAGATACTGAAAAACACTTGTATCTCTGGTTAAAATAATTAGAATGTCATGGTAGAAAATTGGGTATGATTGGTATTTTTTTTTAAAAATACACTCTGTTGATTTGGAGTCAGTGGAATTGTGACATGCTGGCTTTAACCTTGTGCATAATTCTTCATCACTCCTTTGGAGCTTTTGAGCTTCCCAGACATCAGAATACACTTCCGCTTGCCTTAAACAGAATGTCAGCCAGCATTTAAAATGATTGACTTGAGCCTTCAGGCAAAAGGTGGTTTTGTTGCTATTTATTTTATTACTGGAATTGATAACAATTTTTATAAAATTTGCCATTTTCCTTCATATTTAAAAGTAAACATTTTAAAACAAAAAGCAACCTTCCGAATAATAGTGTACAAATGTTTAGTCTCATATTACAATTAGAATTTTGTTTTCTCCTCATCTAGCCTCACGGGATGAAGCTATGTAACTAGTTAAAACTTAATTTTATGATACTAACTGCTACTTTAGGATAGAGAAGGCTTCAGTCATGAACACACACACACACGAACACACATACACACACACACACACACACACACACACACACACACACACACACCCTGACCTTCATTTCCCTGTAGACATTTGGAAGTTCTCAGCAGTAGCATAGTGACAGTCCTAATTATTACAATTGCTCTGTGTGGAGAGTACTTTAGAATAAGATGCCGGCAGGCATGCAATATGTTAACCGTGTGACGATCTTTGCTTTCAAAAATAAATGAAATTCTGAGGGATATTCAACTGGCTTTCATCATAACGCCCTCAACACCCCAGTGGCATTCACATTCTCACACATTCCCACAGAATTATGAACAAATTCTTATTTCATAAGGAATCCCATGTCACTGTGATGTATTTTATTATAATGTTCATTCAGGAAATTCCATTTAATTTCAACTAGAAAATGTTTTGTGTTGTGCTTTCTTATGTTTTATATAAGAAACTATATTATTTAAACTATATTTTTAGAAATTCTCAAATAATTTATGACATCATATACATGCTGTGATTAAAACACTATAAATTTAAAAATGTTTCAAAAACATATTCCTTTTACTCCCAAAATGAGCTATACTTTAAAACATTTACTCTAAGTGATATTATGTTTATATTTGAATGTACCTGTCTAAATGCATAATTTTATTCTACAAAATTCTAATTTGAGTATCTCATTGTCTAACACAGGCTTCTCTAGGTAGCAGAAAATGTCAAACAGAAGATTCAGTGTCAAAAAGAAAAAGGGGTAGTTTAAATTGTTAAAAGTAGAACCAAAAAGTTGTCAGGTATCCGGAAGCAAGTTTGGGATCAGTATACAGTAAAGCAGTGAAGGAAACAACCTGATTTAACTAGTTTGTTTGTTTGTTTGTTTGTTTGTTTGTTTTTAATGAGGCTGACACTGGATCTTTGCATGTTGCTCAGTGAACAGCTGTGTGCTTGGCCAGCATGAGAGATGCCTTGGTTTGATGCTCAACATTTCATAAAACAGGATGAGATGTTGCAGGCTTATAACCCTCGGCAGCTCTGGTGATGGAAACTTTCAAGGTTATCCTTCCATCCACGCTAAGTTTGAGGCCAGCCTGTGTTACACGAAAGCCTGCTTTAAAAATTATCTTATATGAATCCTGGTCTGGTGATAGTTGTAGTTGTCCTGATTCAGTAGGAACAGTGTGAGAACTCACCATCTCTGAAAAATGATAAAAATTCTCAGCCAGCTCCCTATGCCATGGGAGTGGCCAGCATTCACTTAGACACAGGGAAGCCCTAGCCTGAACACTGGTGTGCATGCCTCTGTCATGTGAAGGCTGCCTTCCTAACCCAGGCAGGAGAATTAAATATTTGAGTGTAGAGAGCCATCTGAACTGCGCTCTAAAGATGGTGACGGTTGGCCTAGAGCTCTGAGATAAACAACACCTGATTTGGCTTGTAGGCTGTGCTTCTGAGTGGCATGATCTTCCCTGGCCTATGGGGAGATGACACGTGGCATGAGTTCATGTGCTCCTACTAGGATATAAGCTGTGCCCGAGTAGGGATTGCGGGCTCACCTCCACACAATGCTGCATGTAAGGTATCCTGAGTAAACCGCTAAGAGAAGGAACCGGTTGTGTCATGTCTTAATTCCTGCTGGTCAAGGTTGGCGCGCCACATTTGAGCTTTTTAATGTTGCCCCTTCCAGCTCCCAGGAAAGCTTCTGTAGGGCCAGATAACTAAGAAGACGGTATAAGCAAAACTCTTTATCTCAGAGGACAGGAGCAGATTTCAGAAGGATAAATAAATAATAAACATTAACTACTAACAAATGTGGATGTTTAGTGTGTAAATAAACTAAATTGCCTCATGCTTTTCTGTAACTGCATTCCTTGGTGTAAATCAGTATAGAATATAAATTAAATGTATACCATTTTAGGGGTCTACATCATGGATCTTGTACTCAGAAACAAGGCCAAGGTAGCTTTGATCTTATTTTCAAGAAAAAAATATTTGTTTGATGTAAAGGATATTGAGTGAGTGATGTATGTAACATTTAAAATGCAGTATATTAGGAAAAATTCACACACACACACACACACACACACACACAAACACACTGTGGCATGCTAAATTATTTTCATGACTCACTAGATCATGAGTCCATAAAACAAATCTGTTAGAGTGGGACATTCAATAGAAAAATAATTTTTAAATTTGGAAATAACAATCAATATGTCCTTTTATTTTGAATTTTTAAAAACGAGCTTATTGATCAAATATTTTAACAAAGTTTAGATGGACATACTAGACTGTATTTCATCCCTTCAGTGCTCAGAAGCAGCTCATAATGCAGGAATCATGCTCAGCAAAATAAAACTTTGAGCAATCAGTGATGGTGTTCTGCAAGAACTGAGGAACAACCATTTAATTATCTAAGAATTTCCAGCCAGCCACAAAGTTAGAAAGACACATTACTGATCACACTCACTGCCCCTATAGTGCTTAGATCTGCTGATTTGTGGCTTGAAAATACCACTGGATCTTTCTTTTTTTTCTTTAATTTTTTATTATATATTTTCTTTATTTACATGTCATATTTCCCAGTTTCCCCTCCAAACAAAAAACAAAAAACAACAATAAGAACAAACCCCTGTTCCCTCTCCTCCCCCCCCCCCCGCTCACCACCCCACCCTCTCCCGCTTACTGGCCCTGGCATTCCCCTACACTGGGGCACAGAACCTTCACAGGGCCAAGGGTCTCTCCTCCCATTGATGACCGACTTGGCCATCCTCTGCTATGAAACTCAAGAAGAAGGAAGACCAAAGTGTAGACACTTCATTTCTTCTTAAAAGGGGGAACAAAATACCCATGGAAGGAGTTGCAGAGACTAACTATGGAGCAGAGACTGAAGGAAGGACCAAAGCCACTGGATCTTTCTTATTCCAATAGTTTAGTATGCTAATTAGTTTAGTATTGTATGTCATATCCATGATCACACAAGTAGTATCCCATGTCACAAGGCAAAGGCTACAAACAAAATAAAATAAAATAAAATAAAAGCTTTCTTGTAAATAAAATATACTTATCTTGTATTCCCTTAGCCAAATGTCTGGCTGCTTGAAGTCATTTTTACCATTTAGTTTAGATCTACTAGGAACCAAGGTAAGAATTTGATGCCTGGGTTTCTGGATTCTGGAAAAAAACAAACCTCACTTGAAGGTGTCCCAGTGGAACTGAAGCTGTAATGAGGGAAATGGGACCCTCTCAAGAGGTCACACCTGCCAAAGCCGTTCCCCCCAGGTTGCTAGACCAGAGGAAACACTACACCTCCACAATCTGGCTTTAGGATTCATAAAGCAGGCTCAATGCATTAACACAGCCCAGGAGATCAAATGACCTTTGCAAGGAGTGATACCCGGAGTGCCTTACTGTTCTACAAGGATTAAATGAGATTATGTATGTCCAAGATTGTCATAGCATAAATATCGAAGTGTTTCCCTTTCTTCCCCTGCTTCTCTCCACTTTCCTTCATTTGTTGACCACAGTGTCCTTATTTAGACTTATTATCAGTTTACAAATGAAAGAGAAAATGAAAATTGAGAGGATAAGTACCTTTTCTTTAAATGGCACTGTGAGGAATGTTGAAATCAGCATTTATAAAAGCCAGTCTGATTGTACCACATAGATCTCTGTCTCATAAAATGTGCCCCCCACATACACACATTTTCATGTGCAGAATGCTTACTGGAATTTCCAGCCAGCCTCAAAGTTAGAAGGACACATTACTGATCACTCTCACTGCCCCTATGGCACTTAGATCTACTGATCTGCGGCTTGAAAATACCACTGGATATTTCTTATTCCATTTCTTACTCTTATTAAGTGACAGACCCCACTGAGCCTGACGCCCTGTGGCCTCAGTCCCTGGATGCATCTTCCTTGTTGGTTTTCTTTTTATAATCTGCATTTTTCCACCTCTCATAGGAGAGTGTTGGCTGCTGTTGTTACTTTTGCTTGCTTATTGTTTTTGTTTTCTCGTTACCAAATGAAATAATAATGACAATTTAAGGACAAAAACAAAGAAAGGAATAAACAAAAACAAGAACAAAAACACTGTCCATAATCCTGCCTCTTAAAGAATGATTAATGCTGTTAGGCTCTTTGACTTTCTCTCCTTTTACCAGACCATAATTAAAGTACTTCTGTAGTTCTTTACAAAGTTAATAACTGTTTTGCAAGTGTTTACACAAATATTGATTACAAAATCTTTGCATGCTTAAATTTTAATGAAACCAGTTTCCTAGGATATTTAAAGCATAATTTATTCACAAAGTCCCGTGGAGGCCTATGTTAGTCATTTCTATTGGAATACTGTACTGAGAGCCTAGTATTCTCTCATCAACTCATTAGGCAAGATGAATTGTACAGTTGTTCCATTGACCTGCTGAATAACTACAGCAGCACCAAGACACAGGCATTAAAGCAACTCCTCCTCCAAGTACAAGAAATGTCAACTTTATAACATTCTGCCTTTAAAGAATATGCTCTCTAAAATTCTTTGATAACTTGCTTATGTTTCAGATTCTCCAAGAATTGCTAATACAAATTGTTGAACAATCCATTCCAGAAATATTACCTTTTTGTCAACAGTTTAAGAGAGATGACTGCGCGGGTAAAGTTCAAGGGGCAGTGGTGGCACACGCCTTTAATCCCAGCACTTGGGAGGCAGAGGCAGTTGAATTTCTTGAGTTCAGGGCCAGCCTGGTCTACTGCCAGGACAGCCAGGGTGACACAGAGAAACTCTGTCTCGAAACAAACAAACAAACAAACAAACAAACAAAATCAACCAAAAGAATTTGAAGTGTAAGTGTGAGGCCCATAGTTTGGATCCCTAGAATATGTGGTGTATATCTGCAATGCCAGTGTTTCTGTGGTGAGATGGAAGTCAGCACTCCCCAAAAGCTTGCAGACCAGCCTGCTTATAATATGCAAGTGCAATCAACAAGAAAACCCTGCCTCAAAAGAGGAAGACAATAAGAACCCACAATCAGTTGTGCTCTGACCACCACACACATGCTCTTCCACATCCATTTAGTATTTATTCATATGCAGGAACATGAGCATATACACATATGCACCAGAGGGGAAAAAAGATTATCTCCTTAAACTAACACATTATTGATAACTTTATATTCTTTCTTTAAATAAGAAACAAATATTCTCTTTGACATCTGTAATACGTGCTATCTATGTATGTACATACATCAAATGTGCATGCACATAACAGTGCTTTCGGTTAGACTTTCCAAAAGCTGTCTAGAGGTCAACCCTAAATACTTCATTCAACATAAGTCTTCTTTATAAAATACATTTTTATGACATCACACTATCAATTCTAAGATATTAATTCTAAGAAAATAAATTCTACTATTACCCCAAATAGACCCTTTATAAAATTAAATATCTTCTTGGGATCTGTGGTTACATGTTTTTTCTCATTGGTCTATGAATCATGTTCTCTCCTTCGTACTTTATGAAACTGATCCATCAGAAGCCCAGGTGAGTCAACTGCTAGATGATCTTATATGCCAGATATGTGTGATTGATTTTTTATTATTATTAGACATATCACACAAGAAAGTAACACTGAGATATACTTATCAATTCATTTTATCATAAGTCTATATCTGCCAAATAGGAAATAGATAAGTCTGATATTCTATCAACTGCCCAAAGTGTGAACTATCAAAGCTAGCTTGTACCAAAAGTCAAAACAGACTGGCCTACTGTGGTGGTTTAAATAGGTGTGGCCCCCATAGACTCACGTGTTTGAAAGCTTGACCCACAGGGAATGGCACTATTAGGAGATGTGGCCTTGTTGGAGTAGGTGTGGTCTTGATGGAGTTAGTGTGTCATTTTTGGGAAAGGTTCTGAGTTCTTCTAAGCTCAAGCTAAGGTGAGTGACAGTCTCCTTCTGCTGCCTTCCCATCAAGCTATGGAACTCCCAGGTCCTTCTCCAGGACGATGTCTTGCCTGCATGCTACCATGCTGCTTGCCAAGGTGATAGTGAGTTAAACTTCTCCAACTGTAAGCCATCCCTAATTAATCACTTTCCTTTATAGCAGTTGCCATGATCATGGTGTCACTTCACGGCAATGAAACCTTAACTAAGACGCATGCTCTTGTGTGCCCATTTAACCAACCCATCCAAACAGAGGTGGCTGCAAAATAACAATCCACAGATTTGTTTACATTCCATATTAGTTTCTTTTAGTTGAGAACAAATGGAACTTATGGCAGAAGTTTATTTTCCCTTGCGGTCTCAGAGGGAGAACCCATGATGTTAGGAAGTCATAGCAACGGGATGCTAGAACAGAAAGTTGGAAAATCACCTTTTCAGCCCCAAATATGGAGAAGAGACTGGACTGGAAGTGGGTGAGGCTATACATCTTCACAGCCTATTCCTACCCCAGCTAACATACCCGAGCAAGATTCCACCTTCTAAAGACCCCATAATCTCCACAAGGGTTAGAGGGTGTCAGCAGTTAAAGTAAGGGCATTCATTGGCAAAGAATGGGATGTGTGGGAGGACCCCACTAAAGCTGAGAACTTTGAATTCTCTGATTCTCAAGGGTTTACCTCATCTGAGGATGTGGTACCCTCAGTTCCACCCCTTGAAATACTGCCCTTTTCACTTGAGGGAATTAATCCTTCATGGTCAGATAAATCAGCAGTGACTTTGTCTGACAAAAATGCCAGGCTGGTGTTCCTCAAGACTATTGGTGAATAGTTGCCTCTAGACCTTTAACCAGACTCAAGACAAAACAGGCCCCTAGAGGGGAGGTAGAAAGTGCAGTTCATGAGGAAATGCACTACACTACTAAGGAGCTTGATGAGTTTGCTAATTCATTCAAACTGAAGTCTGGGGAATATGTGTGGGAATGGGTTTAAGGGTGTGGGATAATGATGAAAGGAAGATAAAATTATATTGGGCTGAGTTTATTTTTAATGAGCCCTCTGAGTGGAGATTCTAGGCTTAATTTGGAAGCTTGCACGATTAAATAAGGTATCAGAAGTTTGTTTGAATTCTTGGCTGAAGCATTTATCAAAAGATGACCAACCGAAAAGGAGGTGAATATGCCTGGTATCCCTTGGCTTAGTGTTGATAAAGGGATTTTAAGGCTCAGGGAAATAGCAATGCTAGAATGGATACATTGTGTAAAACCTAATCCTCCACAATGTGAAGGCCCAGAGACATGCCCTTCACAAATCTTATAAGATGCAAAGTGGTGAGATAGGGCACCAGCACATTTGAAGAGTTTTTTGTTGGCCTTTCCATTGTGCTGGATCTTAGGACTGCTACTCAATTGGATGGATTACATGCAATGGGTTTAATTGTGCCCCGAGGTAGCAAGGACCAGATGGCAACATTGAATTGCCAGTGGCAAGGTAATTATATTTATTATAATGGGCAGCATAGATTAAAACAACATTCATCATGACCTATCCTGTAATGGTTAGCACAGGAGAGCTGAAATGTATAATGGCATGACTTGTATGGACCTTTGCTACAGGCAAATTGGTCAGATGTTACCAGGCATGAAATAGAGAAGAATTCAACTGCATTTGTTTGCTCTGTATATGCAGAAAATTTCTCAAACAAATGAATGAAAAACTATATTGGATTGTAGCAAAAGGCAATCTGGGATAGTGAATCAATTTCCAGACGTGTGCCAATTTGCAGACCCAGAACCCATTGTATGAAGTGATGACCAGGTTCCCCTGAGGAAGGATCTTGATAGGACACCTAAAGCTTTGCTGTTAGCCTTTCTCCAGTTCTTCCCCAGAGGGACCTATGACCTTTTACAATGATAACTGTACACCAGGGATAAGAAAATAATCAGACTTTGTTGGGTCTTCTAGATACTGGCTCTAAATTGACGCTGATACCAGAAGGTTCCCAAGCAACATTGTGGCCCTCCAGTTAAAGTAGAGGCTTATGTAAACCTGGTGATTAATGGGGTTTTGCCTGATGTCTGACTCACAATAGGTCCCCAAACTCATCCTATGATTATTTCTCCAGTTCCAGAATGTAAAATTGGATTAGATATATTTATGTTTGTAGAATTCACACATTGGTTCCCTGACCTGTGGAGTGAGGGCTATTATGGTTGGGAAGGCTAATTGGAAGTCTTTAGAGTTGCCTTTGCCAAAGAAAATAGTGAATCAAAAACAGTATCATATTCCTGGATGGATTGGAGAGATTAGTGCCAGTATCAAAGACTTGAAAGATGGAGGGATGGTGGTTCCCATCACATCTCTCTTTATCTCTCCTATCTGGCCAGTGCAGAAGACAGGTGGATAGTGGAGAACGACAATTGACTACTAAAAACTAAATCAGGTAGTAACTCCAATTGCAGCTGCTGTAACAGATGTAGTTTCCTTACTTGAGAAAACTAACACATCTTCTGGTACCTGGTATACAGCTATTGATCTAGCAAATGCCTTTTTCTCAGAACCTGTCCATACCTGTTCATAAGGACCACCAGAAGCAATTTGCTTTCAGGTGCGAAGGCCAGCCATCCCTGTCATTGCCAGATGGGCACATGAACAAAGTGGCCATAGTGGCAGAGATAGAGGTTATGTTTGGACTCAACAACGTCGACTTCCACCCACAAAGGCTGGTCTGTCTAAAGCTGCTGCTGACTGCCAGATCTGCCAAAGCAGAGATCAACACTGAGCCCCAGATATGACACCATTCCTGGAGATGGCCAGCCCAGCCAGCAACCTGGTGGCATGTTGACTATATTGGACCACTTCCTCCATGGAAAGGACAATGTTTTGTACATACTGAAGTAGATACGTATTCTGGTTATAGATTTGTCTTTCCTGCATGAAATGCTTCTGCCAAAACCAACATCTGTGGACTCACTGAATGCCTTATCTATCATCATGGTATTCCACATAGTATTGCTTCTCATCAAGGAACTCATTTCACAGGCAGAGAAATGTGACAGTGGATTCATGATCATGGAATCCACTCTTCTTACCATGTCCCCCACCATCCTGAAGCAGCTGTCCTGAAAGACGGAGACCTTTTGAAGACACAGTTACAGTGCTAATTAGGTGCCAGCAGCATGCAGGGTTCTGACAGAGTTCTACAAAAGGCAGTATTCAGTATATGCTTTGAACAGTATCCAGTATATGATACTGTTTCTCCCATAGCCAGGATTCATGAGTCCAGGTATCAAGGGATGGGAAAGGAAATAGTTCCACTTACTATCAATCCTAGTGACCCTCTAGGAAAGTTTATGCTTCCTATTCCCGCAACCTTAAGTTCTACTACTAGCCTAGAACTTTAGATTCCACAGTGGAGAGTGCTTCTGCCAAGAGCCACAACAAACATACCATTGAACTGGAAGCTCAGACTTCCCCCTGGTAATTTTGGGCTTCTAATGTCCTTAAACCAACCAGCTAAGAAAGGAGTAACAATGTTAAGAGAGATGATAGATACGGACTACCATGGTGAAATTGGATTGCCTCGCCACAATGGAGGTAAGAAGGGTTATGTCTGGAGTGCAGAAGACCCTTCAGGGCATCTCTTAGTACTTCCATGTCCTGTGACTAAAGTCACTGGGAAACTACAACAGCCTAATTCAAGCAGGTTGACAAAAACCCACCAGGAATGAAAGTATGGGTTGTTCCTGCAGGAAAAAGAGCCAAGACCTTCTAAGGTGCTTGTGTAGGGTAGGGGAAATACAGAATGGGTAATAGAAGAAAGTAGTTATAATATCATCTAAGACTACATGACTAGTTTCAGAAATGAGGATGATAAGTGACATGGGTACTTCTGTTTTATTTTGTTCCTAAAAGGATGTTTCCCAAGGGACATTGACCTGTTATAAATTCACAATGCATTTGCAGTTATACAAGGGATAGTTATATCATGTTAGGCTTATTTATATCCTGGTCATTGTTTTCATTTAGACGTGAGACACAATTTGTGTCAAGTTGACAAGGGATGGGTTGTGATGGCCATTCCCAGTTGTCAACTGGACTATATCTGGAAAGAACTACAAGCCAGAAATGAAGGGCTTCCTGTGACTCAGGTCTTGAGACTGTAAGACACAGGCTTTTGATCTGAATCCTGAAGCACAGTGCACATGAAAAGCTTAAAACCAGACAAGGTGGTACATGCCTTTATTCTCAGGAGACAGAGGCAAGCAGATCTGTGAGTTCAAGGCCAGCCTGGGACAGAGCAATTTCCAAGTAAAGAACAGTTTAGGTCCAGGTATGGTGGTACACATCTTTAATGTGGGCCATACCACCTGCTAGAGGCCTACATAAGAACAGTGGAAGGAAGGAAATCTTTTTCTACTGCTTGCAGTTACTTGCCAGAGCATCTGTTGGTGCCTACTTACTTCTTCAGGATTCCAGCTTATATAGAAGAACAGCTGAAACACCTAACCACATGGGAATAAGCAACTAATAGATTCCTGGAGTTCCCATTCACAGTTGTCCATTGTTCAGTTACTTGGACTGTAGACTTTAAGTCATTCCAATAATTTCCCTTAATATATAGAGACATTCCATAAGTTATGTGATTCTAGAGAACTCTGACTAATATACATATATACATGCATGTATACATGATGCATAAGTAGACTGATAAACCACTGATAGATTTGACAGAATGAGTGGACATGTTAAAAAATGTATGGAAAATTCAATGATACAGAGACCTCAATGTCCAACTTGGAAGAAAACAGCCTAAAACCAAAAGTAGAAATTGAGATTTGTTCAGAACCATGCAAACAACTATATCTCTAAAATGTACTTCTTATTTTTACTTTTATTACATGAAAAGGAATTGCATTTCATTATGGCATTTTTCACAAGGAATTATCTGTGTTGTGCCCTTTGTCCATTGCATCTTCCTCCTTCCTTGTGCCCTCCCACTGACATCCCTTCCAGTTCCATGTCACACACATGTGGGCTTTTCCTTCATCCCTTTTGCCAACTTCTGTTATGGTCGCCTGCCTAGCTTCATAGTTTGTATCACTCTCATAATCCCTTATTTATGAACACAGAACCATTCACAATGTCCACATGTGATTAAGGACAAATCATTGGCTCTCTGAGACAGTCATCTCACTCTCCGTAATCTTTTCCAGTTCCATTTATTTTCTTTCAAATTTCATATTTCCACTTTTCACCACAGCTAAGTAAAATTCTATTGTGTATGCCATATTTTCATTACCTATTTATTCTTCTGTTAATTGACGTCTAAGCTCACTCCTTTCTCTTTCTATAGTGAAGCAATAAATGTGGCTGTGTAAGTATCCCTGGAGTCAGGTATATATCTCTTTGGATATATACCCAGGAGTGCAAAAGCATAGTCATATGATAGTTTTATTTTTAAATTTTGAGAATTCTCATACTGATTTCCATCATGGTTGTTCTAGTTACACTGACAAGAAAGCCCAATAAAATGTATTTTTTAATCTGACTATACTTTTGGATATTTTCCTCATTATTAGTGAGCAAATTTCTATCATAATTACTATAAAATATCAGTTTATAGGGACTGGAGAGACGGCTCAGTGGTTAAGAGCACTAGCTGCTCTTCCAGAGGTTCTGAGTTCAATTCCCAGCAACCACCTGATGGCTCACAACCATATATAAAGGGATCCAATGCCCTCTTCTGGTATGTCTCATATGCATAAAATAAATAATTATATTTTAAAAATCAGTTTATACAGTTACTTACAAATGACATGAAACTAGTTTGTTCTTAATGTAACATAGCTAATTTCCCCATACAACATCATAAGCCTTGGTGTTCCAATCATAAATGATGTCTAATCCAACCAGCAGTTAAATTAAGAAATCATATTTTTGGAGTCAGCGTTAACAGCTCATAGACTTGCTATTTGTTTTACTGTTTCTCTAAACATGAGAAAATCATATTTCAGATTAATTTTTGAGGCTCAATACTGTATGTTTATCAGAGAATTCACATTGTGAAGCAGCCACAAAAGAAGAACTCACTGTGAGGCTGATGTCTTAGAGCCAGAAATGAATTTAATGATGTCATTTGCAAATAGTTAAGTTCAAGTTTGAATATCACAAATAACAGTAACAGCAATGAAAACTACAGTTAAGGATAAAAGTACTGAATTTGTGTCAAGTGGTTTATGTTTAACACCAAGGCACAGACTCTAAAGATGTTAAAGTCATCTCATAAGCAGTCAACTGAAAGATTTGGTCAAGAGCCACAGAAAAGAAATTGCTTTTTAAAAAAGACAATGATGGTTTATATAGCAACAGATACACACACGCTATACACATATACACACATACAAACTCAGCACACATACACACACACACACACACACACACACATACAAACTCAGCACACACACACATATACTCTTGAATGCATACACTTACACACAATTAGACACACATTCTCTCTCTCTCTCTCTCTCTCTCTCTCTCTCTCTCTCTCTCTCTCTCTCTCTCTCTCTCTCAAAATCCAGAAGCCACTGCAACTAGAGATTTTGATGAATACAAGATACCCAACCATCTGTAGTACGATTGTAGATTGTCACAGACTTAAGGGACAGACTGTTTATAGCTACAGGAATGACTCAAAGTATGAAAGAAAACCCCAAATTCTGTAGGGGCAAATGCCCTCAGCATAGTCTAAGCTTGGGGCCTTAATTACTGATCCCAGGTGGATTTCTGTTCACCTACTCAGGGAGCCAACTTGACCCATAAAGTAAAAAGCTGTATGGTAATGGTTATTTTTCTAATAGTATTTGATTTTTTTCTATTACATGCTTTGGAGTTTTTTTTATTTGTTTTGACTTAGTTTGAATGGGTTTTCTTAGCAGTGGTCAGGTAAAAGGACTCCTGTGATGGGGACCCTAAATCCAACAGAGCCAATGGCCCTAAGGGAACAAAATAATATGTTACTGATACCTTTGTCCCAGAAGTTAGTGACTATCCTCGCTTTCATAGTTTTCTACAGTAAAGAATAATTTAATTGTATCTTGTAGAAAAGAAAAAAGAATAATTTAATACTGTATTGTTTCATTTCACAAGTGACCAATAAAATGAATGTTGGACGTCCTTACAAATAATAAAGACGATAGCAGCAACTTTACTGGGAAATGTGGCAAAAGTAGAAACCCAAGAGAGTGAGCCTGGGACTAAATTTCTTGATTCTTAAATTATATTCAACTTGCTGGCAATCTTGTACACAGCTGCTGCAAGGTGAGCCCAGAACTTCACTTCACACTCCACGGAATAAAATGGTTTTTCTGCTTGCTTCGTTTTGTATAATTAGGTACCAAGAATCCAGAGAGGGGAGAAATCCAGTTTAGAGAAAAATTTCCCACATGACCTGATCCTAGACTTTTTTTTTTCCTCCCTGGAAGAGAACTGAATCATTTTCATCTCTGATAGTCAGCTGGTGTAGCAGGGAACGGTACACTGTCTAAACCCATCCAAGGACTAGGCAACCTATTTAATACCTAGCAAGTTTCTGCAAGTGGATGCTTCCAGGTCTTTGAGGAGGGAGGGAGGTTGAGTGGGAGATGGAGACAGAGCGGGGATGGATACAAGCAGAGACTGAAATGGAGTAGGGAACTGCTGAAGCATGGCTAATCAGACAGGACACTTCATGCATATTATGGACCCTTTGTGATAATAAAATTGGAATCAAATTGCCTATCCAAGCCACTCGAGGCATCCTGCATCTTTAATTTTTAAAGTTATGAAGACACTTGACACAGAAGGGGATCAATTATCATGAGTTTTCGTGCAAATACTTACTTAAGCCATGCAGTGGGTCAGAAGCAGTAGGGAAATTGCAGGCTTGCAGCCACATAATGGCAGCTAATTACACTGCTCCATGGACCCTCTCCAGTGGGCTCAGTTGGCAGTAATGGTCACGGTTGATTTATTTGGATTCATTTTCAGGGGCCTGAAGTTATAATACATTTATGTATTTGTTGAAGATAACTGGTTTAGATCACGAAACCACCAAAACATAAAAACAAAAGGGATTCCTCCAGTTAACTTGTTGGGAATTCAAATCCTTGGGAAAAAATAATGTAACTGCATTACATTTTTTTTAAATATATGGAAGCTTAATATTTATTTAATGAGGTTCTACAAAGCAATGGGGGAGATACTCTTTAGTGAAGTTAGAAACATCATATTACTGTTAAAACTGTAAAAACTTTCCTCACTACTTAATTTCTATAGTTTGATCCTTAAATGGTTATACATAGAAGGCTTGCTCCTCAACTTTGGCATTATTTAGAAGTAGCAGCCCCAGAATGGAATGGAGCAGACTCACCTGGCATGTGATAGAGACAGCCTCCATCTTGAATCTATGCGGGCAGATGAAAACAGCATGAGATAGCTAAGAAAGGACTTCGTTTCGTATTAAAAATTTCATAAATTGTTTTAATTTATGTTAATCATTATTTTAAGACTGTCTAAGGCACTGGTATGTTTCTGATTTATGAAAACCAATTTGAGTGTTATTTAAGACTTATTTTGATTTGTACGTATGTGCTTGTTTGCCATTAAGTGAAAGCACACCGAAGGACAGAAAGGGGTATTAAGATCCCTAGAGCAGGAGTTACCGGTGATTGTAAGTTGCCCAAAGTAGAAGTAATGGGGATATAACTTGGGTCCTGTGAAAGAGTAGGAAGTTCTCTAGAGTGCTTGAGTCATCTTCCCCAGGCCTCAAATTCAAGAGTTGTTGCTACTTTTACTATACTACCTAAGCGTAATGAGCTGATTCAGTAGGAAACTCTCGATTTATCCATGACTTCCTCCTCCACAACATCTTGCGAAAGTGATGTTACTTTGACATTGTCCTGTGAGGAAAATTAGCAAATTGGTCTAATAGACAAGGAAACTTAACAGCCGTTTTAAGGTCAGCAAAAGAAACCATCAGAAACTAAGTAAGTGTTGTCCAACCCTTGGTGAACAATAAAAAAAAGGAAACTTCCCCCTGGTTGAGGGAAGAACAACCTACACCTTGTTTAGGCCACCACCTGTGAAAACCTTCTAGAGGGCCTGAAGGCAGAGTGTATCCTTCCTTATCTATGAGCTCTTTGCCCTTCACGAAGCAAGTCTGGTAATGGTGAATTAGTTTCTTTTTTTTTTTGCATTCTTCTGCCTTAATGCATATTTTAATATTAACCTATTATGTATTTTAAAAAAAAGCAAATCCACTACATAGGATATTCTGGAATCTATTGCAAAGATAGCAGCTTCACTGGCCATAAAGCTTTGCTTTTGAAAGAAATTCCCTCTACCATTAACGAAACTAGACCAGGAGTGTTACTGCCAGCACAGTTGAGACAGGGCACAGACCTCTGTCAGGTGAAATGGTACTTGTTCTAAAATGGAAAGAGCCAATGTTCGATGTGGCCCGGGAAGCTACTCACGTTTTAAAGGCTATCCCTTTGCTGCCTTGAATTTAGTAGCAAAACCTTGTTCTGAATTAACTCATGGTAAAAGATAAAATAACTCGGTTTACACATTCCACCGAGGAGATGGTACACAAAGTGAATATAAAGTCAAGTAGAAGGACCTTGGCTCATCTCCTAGCCCATGCATACAGAAACACGAGACGAAAATGAACAAACAAACAAAAATATGCAAACATTCATTGAGAACCTTCTTCCTTCATCTCAAGTTGTTCGTTCCCTTTCACATTTAGAATGTGTTGGGATTTGGAAACAAACGCACACTACTGGGTGAGAGATAACCGGCTCAACAGTCCGCCAAGGATGCCTCTCAGACTTCCACTTCATCCCAAACACTGGTAAGACAGCAAAGCTACTGATCTCTACGGATTTTTGAATTCATACGGCTAGCAAAAGCAGTTTCTCTTTGTTTCCTCCACTTTGGGGTCTGTGTGGGAGCTTGAGGCTGTGAGCTTTGGGATGGGAACTAACAGCATTACATGCTACAGAGAGTCAACAGCCTGAGCAAGTTTCCTACGGCAGAGCCAAAGCAAAGCGACTAGAATCCTGCCCCTCACCTCTCCATCAGGCACATGACAACTCCCACGTCTTCTCCACAGGGCAAATACCATGACAGAAACTGGTTCTCTAGCCAATAGGTAAGTGATAGCTTGGGTTTGCCTTAAGTACGAAACTTAAGGGGTAAATACTACAGACCCTTTTTTCTTTCCAGAGATTAGCAAAAAGTAATTTGTAGTGACACCGGTATGCATGCTTGACTTCACTGGAACAACAATAACAAAACCCTTCTAAATAAAGAGAAATGCATGCTATTTGGAAATGCAATTGCAGCAGTGTTGTTCGGTGTTTTTTTTTTTTTTTTTTTTAATTTATTTTTCTTGGCTATTTTATGTATTTACATTTCAAATGTTATCCCCTTATCCCATCCACTCTCCCTCTGCTTCTATGCGGGTACTCCTACTCCCACCTCGTTGCCCTAGCATTCCCCTACAATGGGGAATCGAGCCAGGACCAAGGGCCTCTCCTCTTACTGATGCCAGACAATACCATCCTCTGCTACATAGGAGGCTAGAGCCATTGGGTCCTTCCATGTGCATTCTTTGGGGGTTCTGATTGGTTCATACTGTTGCTCTTTCTATTGTTTTGTGCTTTAATATGCAACCAAAGAAAACGATATCCCCAAATTCCTCGAGGATCCCCTTTCCTAAAAACATGAACAAAATCTTTGCTAAAGCCTGGCCCCTATGAAGTGAGTGACTCTAGGGTCCCCAGTGGGGTCCTCAATGGAAGTGTTAGAGAAAAGACGGAAGGGACTGAAGAGGTTTGCAACCCCATAGGAAGAACAATAAAATCAACCAACCAGACCCCTCCCCCGCCCCAGAGCTCCCAGGGACTAAACCACCAACCAAAGAGTCCACATGGTGGGACCCATGGCTCCAGCTGCATAAGTAGCAAAGGATGCCCTTGTCAGACATCAATGGGAGAAGAGGCCCTTGGTCATATGAAGGCTCAATGCCCCAGGGTAGGAGAATTCGAGGGCGGGTAGGCTGGAGTGAGTGAGTGGGTTGGGGGAACACCCTCATAGAAGTAGGGGAGGGGGGATGGGATAACATTTGAAATGTAAATAAAGAAAATATCCAGTTAAAAAACATTTTTTTTAAAAGTGAGTGCCTCTTTGTCCCTTCTTAAAGGTTTTACATTTCAAAAATTATCTCTTCACTTACAAAGTCGTAAGAAGAAAACGGCATAGCGTAGACTACATTCAAGCAAAACCTTTTATACTTGCGAAAATATTTGAAGCAGTCACTGTTTGCGTACACTATGCATGAGAATGTGAGTCAGAGTACGCAGTAAATACTAAAGCTGAAACTATACATACTTGATGTCTGGGGAAAAAATTACCCAAACTTAACTTCATTGTTTTTTTTTTTCTCGTTTTGAATAAAACTTCAGTGTTTAAGGTTAAAATTTAAAGCTACATAATCATTATAGTTATTTATTTGACATTTTTATGTCTAATTGGCACCTTTGTAGTTTGGAATCATTTAGATCTATTATTCTTCCCTAGAATTCTCAAATACTTCCTTAAAATATAAACTAAAATTTAGTACTACAAGACATTAAAAGATCATATATTCCTTATCTAAAGAAATAATAGAATCTTAAAGTTGGAAGATCTTTTTAGCAGTGATCTAATGCAAATCCTCTAATTTTTATAAGGAAAAATAATGAGGTTTGGGGGAAAATGAATCATTTAAACTGGCTATCTACACTTCCCATCCTGAAATATTTTTATTCTATAAGCTTCCTAATGAAATAAAGATTAATACACATTACAATCGCCTTAGTAAAGAATTGAGTGCCTAAGAAGGCCTGAGTCCAGAGTGTGTAAAGGAAAGAAATGATTTAAAACAGTTGGCTTGCCTTGGTCCTGTGAAGGCTCAATTCTCCAGTGTAGGGGAGTGCCAGGATGGTGAGGTGGGACTGGGTGGGTGGGAAGACAATGGGAGAGAGGGGTTCCGGAGGGGAAACTGGAAAAGGGGATAACATTTGAAATGTAAATACATAAAATATTCAATAAAAAATTCTAGAGAAAAAAAAAAAACAGTTGGCTTGCTCACATTCCCAAAAGGAAATAGATGATATAGTTAAATAGATGATATAATTGGAAGAGAGTTTAATGAATGAACTGCTTGCCAAAATATAGGCAATATATGAAGATATTACAGAAACCAAATCATTAGAGTCCTTGTTGTACCTGTTGAAATAAGTTGATATTTATTTCTCTTAGAATCAAAACCAATCTCCCGATGAAGTAGCAAACAGGGGGTGGGCAATGTATGGAGCTCATTAAAGAAACAGATGACTCATGGTACTTCCTGCTAAGGCTCAGATGGGCTTTATTTCAGAAAGAAAGTGTAGGACGAAGGCATGGAGGAACCACTGGAGTAATATTTTGGTGATGCTTATGTAGCCTGAATATACACTAATATACAGTAAGCAAATAATCTATTGCTGAACTAAACTCAGCCTTCCAAATTGAATTTTTACATTTCAGGAGAACTTGAGCTGAACTCCCCGTGTATAATGGGTGAGTGGAATGGGTCAGTGGACAAAAAATTGCTAAAAACCAGCATCAAAGGGGAGATGAATTTAGGGGTAAATCAAGATCCATGCTGAAGGTAGGCCTCTGTCCAGAAGCACCCCACATTCCTTCTATACACTCATGAAGGTATCATCCCCCAAACAGCCCTGACACATTCTCATGTGCCATGCTCCATAAATGTATCTCCACAGATCTCTGGCCCACTGTTTTTATTCTGTTATTCCATCCCTTTCTTCTGGTTACTTAGTATTTGATTTCTTCCGCAGGAATTCACAGGCATGGCCGGCCAAGTACATGAAATCTGTCTCCCAACAAAGGGTACGATCAGCCTGACTTCTGGGATCCGCATGTGTTTTTCTGTGCTCACTGTATGACTTTAATTCTTTCATTTTTCACCACCCAAATCATTTTCAAGTTCACACCACATTCTTCTTAAAGTGTTGTTACATTTATTTGTGTGAGAGTTTAGAGCATTCACGTGCCACGGTGGACTTGTGGAGACTAAATAAACATGCAGGAAAGAAAGCAGAGGGTGGACAGCAAGACGTCTCAGTGGGTGAGGGCTCTTGCCACCAAGTGTGTTTAAATTTGCTGAGATTATATTGGTTCCACAAAACTTCAATATCTCTACCCAGAAAAGCTAAAGGTGACAGCTCCAACCTCAAGTTAAAAATCCTTCAGGAGACAATTCATATAATGTCATAAACATGTGTTACATTAATAGAAGCTCTTTAAATGCTATTATTATTATTATTATTATTATTATTGTTATTATTATTACTTTATAAGTAACCATTGCAAGCTGATAATTTATTATTGCAAAAAAAAAAGATATAGCAAGCAAGCTATGAGGGGCCAAGGCAATGATATGAGAAATGAAGAAGAAAGAATACTGGTGACACCAGATGGTCCCCTGTGTCATTAAGCTAAAATGCACTGTAGTGACAAACTGATACTTTCCTCGGGAGTGATGAATATTTATCTCCATAAATCAAATTGGATAGTCCAGAGTAAAGTTACACATGTTTAATAGCGACTTTAATTTTTCAGAACTTGTTCTAAATGAATCATATTTGGGAATTCAACTTCATGGTTTTTCTTTTTAAACCAAAAGAACTAGGTTAGAGTTCAGTGGATATCTGAAAATCTTTGAGAAATATTTTGGGAAAAGATTACCAATTGAATTATGACCTATACAAATGAAATCAAAGTAGAAACATGACCTAACTTATGTGAAGAAAAACAAAAAAAACAGTTGTAAGCTTGAAATAAGATCAGCAGAACCACGCAAAACAACCCAGATGAAGCTTCATAATGCTACGGATATTTCTCCACACAATAAAGAAATAGCTCAATGTTTAATTGGTTAACTACATTTGAAAATACACAAAATTAACCTAACAAATGCTGTTCACCCACCTCACAGACTTAACAAACATATTTCATTGGCTCTGGAAAGTTTTAGAAAGGCCTAACCTAGTAAAGTTTGGCTAGACCTTTTCTGTCCCCTACATGCTATGTCCCTTGAGCCCACCATATAACAATGCTAAAGTTGAGGTATATCCCTCTTGCTGACATTTTTATACCTCTATACAATTTCATTACATGTGGATATTTAATATATAGCCCTGTATCTCTCCACACAACATATATTATATTCATGGCACAGTGTATCAGTTTTCTAGGGAGGTTTATTTCCCTTATTCACTGTGATTGCTGTATATAAAATTATCCATTTCTAATAATAGACATTCAGGTTTTTACTGGTTCCTTACTGTAAACAATGTTGTAATTCATTATCTTTATATATTTTCTTGTACACATATGCTAAAGCTTTTCTAAAGTAAATACTGCACTTAGGAATTCTGGATCCTTGTCAACTCAACTAAGCATTACCAAATTATCCTCAAACCTTCCATCAATTTATACAATCACTAATGTCTTACGAGGATTCCCTTTGTTCCACATTCTTACTGGTACACAGTACTGTCAGAAATTTTTGACTGTTTATTGTTCTGGTGGATGTGAAATCAAATCACACTGTTTAGATTTTATTTGAAAGCAAATGTTAAAACAAATTTTCAAATGAATGTCTTCTAAGCAATCAATTGCTGGGTTGTGGATTTGAGGTAGCCTGTTGTATTTCCATTTAACCCATAGTGTACCTATATGGAATGATACAATATACAATATTCTGTATTGTCCAAAGGCTGACAAATGAAGCATAGCAGACTGCCCTACTCTTCCAAACAGAGGGAAATGGTTGTCTTATCCCATTTTCTCTACACCCTAAAGTAACCAAACATGTAACAACTCACTTAAATGGTTCAGATTTCTTATTTGAGAATGTCATAGATGACGAGTCCACTGTGTTTACATCATTTCTAGCTCTCCAGAGCTCTCCCTATTCTAACTCATCCTGTGCTCCCATCCCACTCCCTTATTCGTCGTCTCTTCCACTATAATTATTATAGTCATATATGCATATACTCCACAGTCTGCTGGATTCATTTAGTGTTGCACATTAAGTATATGTATTCAGGTCTAACCATTTGAAATTGCATAGCTAATCAGCTTGTCCCTGTAGAAAACTAAATTTTTATCCTTCAATAGCTCTTGGCCTGTCGCTCCTCATCTGTGAATGGGGCATTGTGAGATTTCCTCTCTCCATATGACATGTTGAATAGTGTGCTTATTAGGCAAGCCCTGTTTAAGCAACTGTGTTGTTGTTTCTTGGACTAGGATTTCCTATCATAACTAGAAGACATAATCTCACAGGAGGCATACTACTAGTACAGACATCTTGAAGTTAATTTACACTTCTGTTATTACTAGTTTCCTTACATGTTCTGTTCTTCTTTATTTTTTCCTTCTCTGTGTCTCTTTTTCTCCTGTTTTGAGGGTTCTCTTTCCTTTTAAGAAGAGCCCATTTAGATATATTTAGCTGTTTAAAGCCGATGGCTTAGCCACTTCATCAAAAAGGACAAAGATTCAATCTTCCTATCGTTGCAAGGATGGAGAACTTCATGATATTTCATTTAAAGATTTAACAGTGCTAATGAACCTCTTTGTCCTAACCAACTGAATCCTGACTACTCTGGAGTTTGAAGCAAGGTGATCAACACTTCAAAGTTTGCCTGAGCTACACAATGAACTCAAAGGCAGCCTAGGAAATCTAATGTACGTCTCAAAGTAAAATGAGCTGAGGAGTCAGCAGAGTTGTAGGGTAATTGGCTGGTGGGAAGCCCAAGCTTCAATCCTCCAGAACCACACAAATGAAAGAAAAACAAAGAATCTAACATATCTTTTTGATTGTGATTCATATTTCCAATATAGTCACAGAACTATTTGCTCCAAATTTTCTACCAAATTTTCTATCTTTTGTTCTTATGGTTTATTCATAGGAAATAGCTTTAATAAAATGAACTTTTCCATTAAGATTTTCTTTACCAGCACCAACAATAACTACATGAGTATTGTTGATGTATTTCTTTCATTGTTATTGTTGATGATCGCATAATTTTATATGTATATGTTCATTCTTTTACAGAAAATATTTCCTAGTTAAGATTACTTGAAAATTTATATATGAGGTTTAAATTCTTGTGAAATAATAAGAATTTGCTCATTAAGTATGAGTACCAAGATCCTTTTTGCAATTTTTAGATATTTTTTCTTATTTACATTTCAAATGTTCTCCCCTTTCCTGCTTTCCCCTCCAAAAAAAATAAAAAAGAAAGAAAGAAAGAAAGAAAGAAAGAAAGAAAGAAAAGAAAGAAAGAAAAAAGAAAAAAGAAAAAAAAACTATTCCTTCTCCCTTCCCCCTCCTCACCAACCCACCCTCTCCTGCTTCCTGGCCCTGGCATTCCCCTACACTGGGGCATAGAGCCTTCACAGGACCAAGGGCCTCTCCTCCCATTGATGACCGACTAGGCCATCCTCTGCTACATATGCAACTGAAGCCATGAGTCCTACCATGTGTACTCTTTGGTTGGTGATTTAGTCCCTGGGAGCTCTGGGGGTACTGGTTGGTTCATATTGTTGTTTGTCCTAAGGGGCTGTAAAACCCTTCAGCTCCTTGGATATAAGTTTGGTTTTTTTTTTTGTGGGGGGGAGTGTTTTTTGGGTTTTTTTGTTGTTGTTGTTGCTTTGTCTTGTTTTTTTGATTTTTGAGACAGGGTTTCTCTGTATAGCCCTGGTTGTCCTGGAACTTACCCTGTAGACCAGGCAGGCCTCGAACTCAGAAATCTACCTGCCTCTGCCTCCCAAGTGCTGGGGTTAAAGGCATGTGTCACCATCTCTAGGCACCAAGATTCTTAATCTTCATTGTCAACAGGACAGGTTTTAGGATCACCATAGAAATACAGCTTTGGATATGTCTATAAAGCTGATTCTAAAAAAGATTTAACTGAGGGAAAAAATCTACCCCGTATATGAATGGAGTTATAACACGAGCTGGAGTCCCACGAGAACAATAGAAAGTCAGCTGAGCAACAACAATCACTTCTCTTTACCTCCCTCTTCATTGTGACAACTCCCCTCAAGGTCCTACAACCATGACGTCTGCACTATGACAAACTATATCCTTAAGCAAGGTGGTAAATAAAAAGTTCCTTCCATAAGATTTGCTTTTGTCAGTTATTTTGCTATGGCAATTGGAAAGGTCACTATTAAAGATATTGTATTGCTATTTATTTTAAAAGACCTAACCTTTGATCTTCATGTTTTATCAAAATACAAATAGCAAAACTAAATGTTTTGCCTTAGAGTTCCCCTTTAATACAATATGTATATTCTCTAGCTATTATTAATAACTTATCATTTTTAGTCATAGAAATAAAACTGTTACCTAAACTTCAAGGCCCTCAATATCTTTACCCTATAAAGTCCTATTGTCCTAAACCTCAATGACATTTCTTGGTGATTTGTTAACCATTACAACACACTTTTCTCCATTGGTGTCATGAGTTACACTTCAACTTTTCATAGACCTTTTGCTAATAAACAGCCTCTTATTGGATGTCTTAAAACCACATACTCTACTTTCTTATTATTTGAAGTTTAGAAGTTCAACGCAGATGTTCAATCATGTAAGATAAAGCTGTTGTGGGGAGTCCACTCTGGGGATCACTAGTATTGTAACTTGATAAGATCTAGAATTGTGTCTTTGAGGAGATAAGCATCAGGATATGCCTATGAGAAATTATTAAATTAGGTTAATTGAGGTGGGAAGAACCACAATAACTGTGGGTGGCAATATTCCACGGGAATCAATCACGAGTTGAGACCTGGTATTCATAGCTCTTGTTTCCTAATTGCAGAAAGAATATGTCCAATGACCTTAAGCTCCTACCAATATGACTTCTTCCCATGAGGAACTTGTGAGTGAAAATACCTTGCCCATTTCCCGTCTCCCATCTTTAATTCGGTTGGTGAGGTATTTTGTAATAGCAACAAGACAGTACCTAAACAAGTTCCTCTTCCAACAACTAGATTCCACCCACAGTGCTTGGCATGGGATCTCCCCACACCATATATATATATATATATATATATATATATATATATATATTCATTTTTATTTTTTCTTTCTTTTTTATATACTTTAATATGAAATAAAACCCTGTAAAAAAATCACACAACGAGATTAACCAAGGATGAAATCTATATAGCTTAAAGAACTTATGTACAGTTAGAATTGCCATTTGAAGCAGAGGCTGGGAAACTTCACATTACACATTACTCTTTCAGTATCAAGTATATTTTATGTACTTATCCACTTTCTTCATTATTCAAAGCTAGCAATGTCCCATCCTTTTGAACATTCTAAAATCATGCATTCCCATACTTTACCATCCAAGGAAGAGTTCTCCAGCTTTAGATACTCACAGAGTTATATCAGTTGCAGTGTGATAATATTTTCACCTTAAACACCCTAACTTACCCAACCCCACAGATTCCCTTCATCCATGAGTGTGGGCTCAGGAGATTAGCTCATAGACACTGCTGGGAGGGAAGCATCGTTCGTCTCTTACAGTTTCTTCTTTTTACTACCACTATCACTTAATCTCCTTAAAACACAGCATGTATCAACTGGTTAGCACTGGGTAGTTCAAAACAGCCTCATTGTTTACAAACAAGACCACTAGTCTTGCTAAAACTATGTATCAGCCTTTAAATGCTAAATGAAATACCTTGCATTTTAGTTTATAGCAAATTGAAGTCCAATTATAGGAGTTTAAGTGGATTACTTATGAATAATTTTTTAATAGTTATCATCTTATTACTTTATAATCTTAAGATTTTTTAATGACAAACTTTTTCTCTAAAATGCTGTTAATTGTACGTTCTTTTAATGGTATTTCTGTTATAATGAAGTATCCTTTTACCCTGTTTTTTTATGAGTGATTTCTTTGAATAGTCTCTGTAGCCTATATCCACTATTTTACCAATTTTAGGCAGCATCCTACCTAAAATAAAGGCTGGGATCCCCATTTTATTTTCCTTTTAGGGACAAAGCACAATGAGATATTAGTTAAAGATCTATGACATGAATGTTCCTTTTCATTTTCTAGGACTGTGATGGTCATATTTAGACCTTAGCCCTTTAATTTATGGTGGAAGAAGTAGGGATTTTCACTTCAGACCTGGATGATGGATATGTTATAATTTACAGTGTGAACACTCATGACTATTCATCCTAGCTGCTCAGTGCCTGGCATGTTACTTGCATATGATATGCACATAGAAAATACTTATCAAATGAATGAATGAAGGGTTGATGCAGAAGTATATTTACATCTGTGTCGGAACTTTGGATGCAGAATAGGGTATCTGAGGTTTGTCCACTCTCCTTTTCCCAACCTACCCTGAACACTCATTCTGGAATATTCCTCAAACTGGCAACATATGTACTTTCAGTTTAAAGATGTGTTTTTTTAAAAGAGGGAGAAATTGTATAAGCCAGAGTCTCATTATGTAGCCCAGGCTAGTCTGAATTTCTATATAATCTAAACTGATCTCAAATTTATGGTAATTTTTCTATCTCAATAGAGTATCAGGATTATAGGCATGTGCCACCATACTTATCTCATGATGTGATGGTTTTCAACTGTTAAAAGCTAAAAATTATCTTATACAAACCACAAATCATAATGCACAAGGCAATTATTTTGTCCTAAGAGTAAAGTATCAAAGAAGTACCAAAACTTTAGTAACAAAATTCATTCCAAAAATTCCAAAAATATTTTCAATGCCTATACTAATTTTGAAGAATACATTCCTCAAATATGATATCACTAGAAACATCACACATATCAACATTGATATCCCAAAAGTTCAACATTTTAGTTTTATTTTATTTAAGTACAGCATTTATAATTATTATACATTTCCAGACTAGCCTAGACTACATAGTGAAACCATGTCTCAAAAATAATACAACAATGCGCTAGTTACTTCAAGATATAGTGATCTGAAAAGAGGGAACATCAATTAAGAAATTGCTTTTATCAGACTGGACTGTAGGCAAGTCTGTGGGAACTTTATGAATTCATTGGGAATGTGGGAGGGCCAGCGCTGGGCAGGTGGTCCTGGGTTGCATAAGAAATCAAAGTGAGTAAGCCATCTGAGCAAAACACCAAGCAGTGTTACTCCATGGTCTCTGCTTTATGAAGTGGAAATTTCTGGTTGTGTCATGTGATGTTTTGCTGAGGCAGACTCCTGTAATGTTTTGCTAAGGCAGACTCATGTGATGATTTGCTGAAGGAGACCCGTGAGAAGACACACCATGTTTGGGAAATATAAGTAGGACCTAACAGACAGTGATGATGTGCTTGCCTAGCTAGCACGTCGAATGTTTCATTGGTCTGACGTCTTTGCCGATCTTCACTACACCGAGAAAGGCATGACAGAGAGCTTCTCCTGGCATCCTGGCTGGTTCTGATCCATCCTGCTGATTTTGGCTGTTTTAGCAGAGGCCTGGATGTTTCTGCAGCATTATGCCAATGCTGTTGACTTGTGTTTAGTGGCACTTTCTTAACTGAACTGCTGATATCCTAACACTACTGAATGGGACTGCTGATATCCTGAAAACAGAGATTGGAATTGCCCTAAAATACTACTTCTAAACAAGTCTACATCCCTATTGTCAATTTACCATCTTTTCTCCCCTACCATTGGATGGTGACTAGAAGGTGAGTCAAAGCATTTGAGAACCCTTATTAAAGTAGGTTTTTAAAAAAATCTATGCCTACAACTTTAATACCTGCCTCCAAGTTCTGTCCTTCCTTGAATTCCTGCCTTGGCACTGCTCAGTGATGGACTGTGAACAGGATATGTAAGTCAAGCCAATTCTTTCTTCCACAAGTAGCTTTTGGTCATGGTCTTCAGTCACAGTAACTTAAAATAAAATAGGACAAGCCACAAGACCTGTAATGAGTGCAGTAGACTCCACACTTAATATTTCTTTCTCAGACATAGTTTGAGCATTAATGTGTATACAGGGAACAGTAGAGGTTGAACAGATTTTTAACACTGAGCAAGACAAAGGTCTATGTGCCATTGGATTGGAGGAAGAAAGGAAAAGAAGGGAAGAAAGAAAGAAAGAAAGGAAGGAAGGAAGGAAGGAAGGAAGGAAGGAAGAAAGAAAGAAAGAAAGAAAGAAAGAAAGAAAGAAAGAAAGAAAGAAAGGAAGGAAGGAAGGAAGGAAGAGAAAGAAGGAAAGGCCCTCAAACAAAATGGTTGTCTCTTTATACAGATTCCCATTGAAGATATTGCAAGAATTTTTCTCAAGACTTTACTGCTAGATCACATATTTCACTTACATTAATAAACAAAGTCTCTTGGATGTTGATCTGAAATATGTGGCTTCTTTTTATGTTCAAAGTATTGTCTTTATATACCCATAAAGATGAGCAGACCAGAGTAGAAAGAGTTACCCTGGTAAAATGAAGCACATATTTTAGTGACTAGATAAATAGATATAATTTAATTTAAGTCTTTGTATAACAAATTTGTGGTAGGATTAACTTAACTAATTAGTGCCTAGATTTAAACAGTTTTAAATTATAAGGTTGGCATTTAGACTTCCAGAGCATGCTGGGGTTGTTACTTTTTAAAACATGAAAAGTTGAAGAACAGAGAGAAAGTACATTTTTCTTCTTATTTTATTGATGATAAAACAGGAACATGGGATTTTTGACTATTTTGCTCTAAATCATCTAATGATTCCTGATTAAAATCACTGTTAGAAATCGGAGCTTTTTATTCAATGGGTTTTACAATGAGCCATTTATCTTCCTTTGACATTTTGCATAAGTAATAGCAGCTCAAGATGAAGAACAATTCCAGAAGCCATAATGTCCACATTCTTCTGAACATTAGGGCATTTAAATTTCTGTTTATAAATTCAGCATATTTCTCTGAGTTGGATGTAGTTCAGAGTTTTATTATAGGAAATCATATTTTTTCCTGTAGGTTGTCAGGAAACAGTTACCCAATTTTACTAAGTTATAACAATGGTTCTTATCCAAATAGCTGTTATAAGTAATGAAAATGAGATCAATTTACTGGCTCAGCTCCCAGTCAGGGATTGCTTTATGAATAAATAAAATAATACATGGCATCTGAAAGGAGAATGGACAATTTATGTATTATCAGGGCACTTCTTGCTTTTCACTTTTATTAATGAAACACTATTTAGAATTGAAATCCCTCAAACCATTATTTAATTTTGCAAAATGGATGAAGAAAATAAATAGCTAAATATCCTACTAATAAATAATTTTAGTTTAGTTTGTGCAATAATTTTGCACATACTAAACAATTTTAATATTTATAAATATACAGTGTCTCTTCCTTTTATGTCAACAGTGTATCACATTAAGGTAAATTCAAGTTTTAGGTCTTTCTAGAGATCGCTCACAAATCAATGAAGTAGAGGAAAGCATTATGTAAGGTATAGAATTTGAAGTGTAAAATAAAAAATACAGAATGTAAAGAAATGGGAATATTATAATCTCAGTGCCCAAATTATTACTTTGCAGGGAAAAATGACACAGAGATTGGACGGCAAGAGAGTTTCAGTATGGGGGAAGTTAAATGACAATGACCACTTACTTGTACCTCAGTCAGCTACTGATTTTGTTTGGTAATGAACATTGCTTTTATCTTTCCTCCATTTCATTTCAGGCACATCTTTTATGACCACAAAACTAAACAGTAAGTCACATTAAACTCCTTCAGAAATGTCACTGTCGACACATCGTTCCGTGTCAATTGTTTTTTCTTCAGTTTTTTGAGAAAGAATCTTATACACTCAGGCTGGCCTCAACCTTACCATGTATCCGAGCCAGATTCGAACTCTGATTTTTCTCCTTCTGCCTTCTTTTATTATTATTATTATTATTATTATTATTATTATTATTATTATTATTTAAGTTTTATTGTATTATGATGAGAAAAGATAAATGATTTCAATTTACCTGAATTTGTTTATATTTAAAAACATCACATTCTTCTGTCCCTTTTGTACCCCAACTCCTACCAGAACCCCCTTCAATACCTGCCATGCCTTTCTTTTGTTTATCATACTCTTTAAATTTTTTTTTTAATTAGGTATTTTCTTCATTCACATGTACACTTTCCCTCTCCCATTTTCCCCTCCAAAACAAACAAACAAACAAACAAACACAAGAACAAACCCCTTCTGCCTCCCCCCTCCCAATGCCTGTCCCCCCACCCTCTCCCACCCATTGGCCCTGGCATTCCCCCACACTGGGGCACAAAACTCTCACAAGGCCGAGGTCCCTCACTCCTATCGATGATCGAATTTGCAATCCTCCACCACATACCTGCTGCCAGTACACTCAATCCCACCCTGTATAGTCCTTGATTGGTGGTTGGGTCCCTGGGAGCTCTGAGGGTACTAGTTAGTAATTGTTGTTCGTCCTAAGGGGCTGCAAACCCTTCAGCTCCATAGGTCCTTTCTCTAACTCCTTCATTGGGGACAGTGTACTCAGTTCAATGAATGGCTGTGAGCCTCTACATCTGTATTAGTCAGGTATTGTCAGAGCCTCTTAGGAGATAGTTATATGCTTGTCCTTCCTTCAGTCTCTGCTCCATATTTAATCTCTGCCACTCCTTCTGTGGGTGTTTGATTCCCCTTTTTAAGAAGGAATGAAATGTCCACCTTTTAGTCTTCCTTCTTCTAAAGTTTCTTGTGGTTTGTGGGTCGTTCTTCCTGTATTCCAAACTTCTGGGCTAATAACCACTTATCAAAGAATGCATACCATGTGTGATCTTTTGTGATTGGGTTACCTCACTCAGGATGATACTCATTGTAACAATAACAATGAGTATTATAAAAAGTGTTTGATATAAAACATCGATTGAACAGTCTTATGTAGATGCTTGTCTACAGCAATACTGAAAATACATACATTTTTCTCAATACAAATTTTAAATAATTCCAAATATATAAACTGTATGATATTTTAAAATAATATATCACTATTAGTTTTCTTTAAATGAACGTAAATAGATGAAATCTTTTTATTTGTCTGTTTTGTTTTGTTTTTACTAGAGCTTAAAATCTTGGCTCTTACTGGAGTACAAACCCAAAATAAGAACAATTTTTAGACATTGGAGTTCATTGTAATAAAGCGATATAATGTCCCTCACATCACCAAAGGATTTTTACCTCCATAGTAGCTAAGCTAACTGTTGATTGACAGTTCTGCTGTGCCAAGGAATGAATTGTAGGCATGATTTTTGGATAGAGATTTCCTGCTATGGTCAAAGCTACAGTCCACAGGAAACAGGTTGAATTCATTTAAGAAATGGTGTGTATATTAAAATGGTCTATCCAGGAAGTCATTCATCAACTGTTTGAAATATGTAAGCTCCTGAAAACCACAGTATAGTGTAAAAACATCAAATAAACAATCCTACTAATGGAAAGGCTGAGATAGGAGAAGCATGATTTTGAGATCATTATGTGGTACACAGCAAGACACTGTCATGAACAAATAAACAGAAAGTATATATGGATTGTACAATATTGGACCTACTTCTCCAATTACCAATTAGAGAGACCACTGGATGGCACCCAACAAATTTCTAATTCCTCATATTTTTGAATTTCAATCAATCAGGATATGTTAGTAGTATTAATTTTCATATTAAGAGATATTAAGGAAAAGTGATTGTTTCTTCCTGTTATTTTTGTTGTTACAGGTGGAATTATGTTTGTATGGGTTTGTTGAAAGATTAGTTTCTTGCTTCTTCTAGGGTGTATAGGTTTGCTCCTTGTTTTGGTGTTTTCCATCTATTATCCTTTGTAGAGCTGGATTTGTGGAAAGATATTGTATAAATTTGGTTTTGTCGTGGAATATCTTGTTTTCTCTCTCTATGGTAATTGAGAGTTTTGCTGGGTATAGTAGCCTGGGCTGGCTTTTGTATTCTCTTAAGGTCTGTATGACATCTGCTCAGAATCTTCTAGCTTTCATAGTCTCTGGTGAGAAGTCTGGTGTAATTCTGATAGGCCTGCCTTTATATGTTACTTGACCTTTTTCCCTTACTGCTTTTAATATTCTTTCTTGTTTAGTGCATTTGGTGTTTTGACTATTATGTGATGGGAGGAATTTCTTTTCTGGTCCAGTCTATTTGGAGATCTGTAGGCTTCTTGTATGTTCATGGGCATCTCTTTCTTTAGATTAGGGAAGTTTTCTTCTATAATTTTGTTGAAGATATTTACTGGCCCTTTAAGTTGGGAATCTTCACTTTCTTCTATACCTATTATCCTTAGGTTTGGTTTTCTCATTCTGTCCTGGATTTCCTGGATATTTTGGGTTAGGATGTTTTTTGTTTTTGCATTTTCCTTGCCTGTTGGGTCAATGTTTTCTATGGTATCTTCTGCCCTTGAGATTCTCTCTTCTATCTCTTGTATTCTGTTAGTGAAACTTGCATCTATGACTCCTGATCTGTTTCCTAGGTTTTCTAACTCTAGGGTTATCTCCCTTTGTGATTTCTTTATTGTTTCTTGTTCTATTTTTAAATCTTGGATGGTTTTGTTCATTTCATTCACCTGTTTGATTGTGTTTTCCTGTAATTCCTTAAGGGATTTTTGTGTTTCCTCTTTAAGGGCTTCTAGCTGTTTACTTGTGTTTTCCTGTCTTTAAGGGACATACTTATGTTCTTCTTAAAGTTCTCTATAATTATCATGAGAAGTGACTTTAGATCTGAATCTTGCTTTTCTGGTGTTTTGGGGTATCCAGTACTTGCTACGTGGAAGAATTGGGTTCTAATGATGCCAAGTAACCTTGGTTTCTGTTGTTTATTTTCTTATGCTTGCCTCCTGCCATCTGGTTATCTCTAATGCTACCTACCCTGGCTATATCTGGCTGGAACCTGTCCTTCCTGTGATCCTGGTTGTGTCAGAACTCCTCAGACTCAAGCTATCTCTGTGATCCTGTGATTCTGGGATCCTGTGATCTTGAGATCCTGGGTGTGTCCAAGCTCCTGGGAGTCAAGCTGCCTCTGGGACCCTGAGATCCTGTGTGACCAAGCTCCTGGCCTCTTGGGATCCTGGGCATGTTAGAGTGTCTGGGAGTAGAGCTTCCTCTGGGTATTTTGGGATTTGCTGCAGAGTTTGCACCCATGGTCTGCTCAGGGTATTGGTCTAGACAGACTAGAAGGAACCTGTGCCACTGGTCTGTTGGAGTTCCTGCATGCCTGGGTCTTGATGGTCCCTATTACTCCCAGTGTTGGGAGAGATGATGTGTCATCCTCACCTCTGATCCTATGATCCTGGGCATGTTAGAATGCCTGGCAGTGGAGCTTCCTCTGGGTGTTGTGGGACTGGCTCAGTTGTGAGCTTTCTGATGTAGAAGTGGGAATCAAACTCAGACAAGAATCCTGGTCTACAGAGCAGGTCCAGGACAGCCTGGCTACACAGAAAAAAAAAAATCCTGCCTCCAACAACCAAAACCAAAACCAAAACAAACAAATCAAAACAACAACAAAAGACTCAGGAAGAGTGAACACTCTTGATTGCAAAACTGTGCTAGCCACAGGTAGCTATGACTGTCATAAAAGATAGAATAACTGGGATAACTTGTCTAATCTAGGCGGGTAGCTTGTATTATTATCAGTTGACTTTGAAATTATTGTGTGGGCATCTTGTAAATTGAGAATTTATTGATATAAAAATCCAACTTAAAAATTCAAAAAAAAAAAAAAAAAAAAAACTGTGCTTTATGGGCCTTCTAACTTGAACAAAGAAAAGCTTGTATACTTTATATAGGTATCCAAAATTTCTTAAAATATTTTTACTGTATTTTAAATTATGCATGTTATGTTCAGAGTTAGTGCACATGAGTGTGGATGCAAGTGGAGGCTGGAGGCCAGACGCTTCGGATTCTCTGGAGCTAGTGTTTTAGCTGTGATTCTCCATGATTCGGATTCTCTGTGAGCTGCTTAATGTGGGTGCTGGGAACTGAACTCCAGACCTCTGTTGGAATCAGTTTCATCCACAGGCAAATATGCATCTGCTGCAATGGTGACTTCACGGTCATATTTGGGAAGCCCTGGCCTGCTAGGCTGAAATAAGAATGTTGGACAGATTAACTGGAGTGGTCTAGCTGGCCTGTGCTCTGTAGTTGATGACAGGCTCTCCACCATCCAGGGTATGTATATGTCACCCAGACTTTCAACTCAACAGGGTAGCCTTCCTTACCATCTGGACTGACTCGAGAGAACTGGACGCCATTGGACAACACCTGAGGGGTCCAGAGGACCTTATCAACCCTGTGAACCCACCCTGGAGACTGTTAGGCACTCTGTTAATGGGAACGTAGTATTCCTTTCCAGCTACAGTGAATCTTCCTTTGGCAATTTGGTTGGCTAACCTCCCAACCATGCTCCAAAGTACGGCTGCTTCTAGAGTTAACCTTCCAACTCAGCAAAACACAGCACCAAGTCTGAGGCGTTCCCCTGCCTGTCTTTGACCTGCAAAGCTGTGATCATGCAGCCCCAGGAGATGATGCCCACACTCAGCTTTCTCTGACCGAAGCTGGAACTTCTCCACTGTCCTTCCCCTTGCTCCCCCCACCACCCCCAGGGCAGCTCTCCAAAAACGGTTCTGCTCACCGAAACCACTGGGAAAGTTCGGGGCTTGCAGCTTCTCTTTGCCATCCAAACTCTAGCCTGGATCACATTTGGAATCCTCCTTCTGCCTTCTAAGAACTGGAATTACAAGCGAGTGCCACCAAACCTGGCAAATTATACTTATTATAAAAAATACTTTTATTTGCTACTGATTCAATTATTATGTATTGCATACATATCCAATAAACTGTTCTCTATACAATTTAATTATTTTAATAATTATTCAAATTAAGTATTGTTCAGTCCATTGGACACTGCTTTTTCAGTGTATTGCTAAACGTTTCATTATAATATGCTATGGAGAATTTTTCTGATCCTGTCCAATTGGTGTTCTTTTGGCCTCTTTACCAGCATAGGCATCTCTTGTTCTTGGTTGAGGGAGTCGTCTTCTCTGATTTCACTGAAGATATTTTCTATGTCTTTATCACAGTTTTCTCTTCCTTTGACCCCCATAATTAAGAGGCTATTCCAAAAACTTTCCCATTTTCCATTTATATTTTCCTAACTTCTCATTAATTTCAACCTAACAATCCATTTGCCTTTCTTTGTCTTCTGTTACTGACTATTTTTGCCTAATCCATTCTGTTTCTGGGGCTTTCTGCTCTGGTTTTTAATTAGTTTATTTATTTTTATTTTATAGCCACTATCATTTCAGCTTGCATTTTCTTAAAGAGTTCAAGCTCTATCTTGGACAGACTGTTCACTTCACACATCTCTTTGTCTTTGTCTTCTTTGAATTGTTGGTCATAATTATAATCATTTCTTGTGAATTCTTTGTAAGCTCTTCCACACCATTTTCACACAGGGTCACTAACATGGAATATGTATTTTATTAAACTAGCATGTTATTTTGGTTTTTTTTTTATCTCAGAGTTGGGATTTGCACATCTGGGATTAGTTTGTTAGTTGTGTTTTTGTCTCCTGTACATTTAAGTCACCTGTCTCCTTTTAGCAGAGATGCTTACAATGTTCTGGATATAGTTAATTCAGAGCAGGGTTAGGATCTTGATTTCCTCTGTCTGCTATTTGGAAATACAACCTCTATCCAGGTCTTTTCTTTCTCTGCTATGTCTGGTGCCATTGGTAGTTTAGTCAGGTTTCCCCTGACTCTGTAGTCTGGTCCTGGTCTTAAGGAGAGATAAGACAACTAGACTGTTCCAGTCTGGCAGTTAGCTAGGTTTCAGCATCCTCAGTCCAAAATTGTTTCCAGTTACTGAGCCAAGTTCCCCACTGCCTTTATATCATGAATTTTAGTTTGAAGCAAGATTTATTGGTTTAATATTTACTTGCTTCTTTACTCCATGAATTATTTTTACAAATGATATTCTGATCTTCTCAAGTGATGCCATCCAGAAACTTGAGGCTTGTTTTTAGCCACTCTGTTCTCCTCAGCCCACAACAGGTACTTTTGCATAGCTGTCACCAGAATACCCAAGAGGACAACTTAAGGGAAATGGATTTGTGCTCATATTTTCACAAGATTAAGAACACAGTCAGTTAGCCATGTGTACTTAGGCAGAACATGATGGAGGTGGGAGCATGGGTCAGGGAAAGGTATGCAACTCAGATGGATGGGAATCAGAGAGAATGAGAAAACACTAGGAAATAACATGAGGATGAAGTTACTTGCCAAAGGAGGCATCCATGTTTAAAAGTGAAGTCTAATTGGGTGGCAGACAAAGTGATGAATCAGAGGAAGATTTGACAGAATACAGTATGCCCAACTCTCGGGAAGAAGAAAAAGAATCAATTGTAGTGTAGAGAGAGAGAAAAAGAAATTTCAAGCAGTTTTACTGGGAGAGTTTTACAGAGACAGGTTGCAGAGAGAACAAGCTAGAAAGATAAAGACAGAGCAAGCCAGCAGAGAAGGAAAGGGATCCAGAAGATCAGAACATACTGCCAAAATTAGTATGAGGCCAAGCAGAGCAATTCGGGAGATGTCTAGAGAAGCCAGAATAGGCCAGTTAGTGTAGAGAGGAGTGTTAAGCCAGTACAGCGAAGTTGAACCAGCCAACGAAAATTCAGAAAGAGCAAGAAAGGGTGAGCTTATTTAGCAGTAAATCTCAGAGGCTGAAAACATTTTATGCCTAGATAGATTATCCAGAAGATAGACGCTTCCAGGACTAGACAGACTTAGCAGATGGAGGCAGTGAGCCTCCAGATGACAACTACATCGGATGGATAAAAGTTACTATTACAAATTCACTCGATGTACTGTCACATTCATAGCTATCAAAAATACATGATGTAGAAACCTTGGAGTTTCTAAGCTTAAAAATACTCATGGAAAAAAATCAGACACTTATTTTGTTGCACTGATTTTTTTCAGACTGCTCCAAGCTCAATTGCTAAGAGTAAAATAAACAGGATCGGTGATTCCTAATAGAGTTAATGTCATGTCAAAGAATATGCCTTGCAATTGTCATACAACTTTTGAGGGGATAATTAAAAGAATACTAAGAAGTCTGTATTTATATGTATTATTCAATGTTTTGTCACATTTTTCTCTTATCAAATATTTAAAACTAATTTCTTTCCCTTGGAACTCTTGTTGGATGTGACTTTGGTAGCAATATATATATATATATATATATATATATATATATATATATATATAACCTCAGAGCCAGCTCTTTTATTACTTTATTTATTTACATTTCAAATGTTATCCCCTTTCTTGGTTTCCTTTCTGCAAAGCCCCTATCCCACCCACCCCCTTAACCCTGCTTCTATGAAGGTGCTCGCCAACCCACCTACCCATTCCTGCCTCACCACCCTAGCATTCCTCTACAATGAGGCATCAAGCCTTCATAGGACCAAGGGCCTCTCCTCCCGTTGGCACCAGATAAGGCCCCTTCAGCTCCTTCAGTCCTTCCTCTAACTCCTCCAACTGGGATCCCTGTGCAAAGCCAGCTCTTGTTTCCTATACACACCATCATGTTTTTCTACAGTGTCAATTTTACCAAGTAAAAGTATGTCCTATATCCTAGGCTTTAATAAACATCTTCTAATTTTGATGTTTCTATATTTAATCATTAATCCCAACAAACTATGCATAATATAATGTGAACCTTTGTTCTCCATTGAGAACAAATAAGAGTCCCTTTAAGCTCCAGTGAAATCAGAAATCTGAAAGCTATGTGTGTTGCCCATCATCCTGTAATCCAAGTACTCCAGAGAATGACACAAGCACACTACAAATTAGAGGCAAGACTTGATTACAGAGCAAGACCAGGGGTAGTAGGTATTGGACCAAAGCCTGACAAACTGAGTTGGATCCCTAGAACTTACATGATGGAAAAAAGACCTGACTCCCTCAAGTTGTCCCCAAACCTACATATATTCAAATGGTACACACATATATGTACATGTATGTGTACACAAGCATATACATACTAAATAAATAAAAAATAAACAAACAGACAGATAAGTGGGTGTAGGAAGGAAGGAGTGGACATGTTGTAGTCATCTTGAACTTGTCATTCTTCCCCCACCCCTTACCCTCAATGTGCAGACAGATTTTCTTGCCAAAAATAGCGTTAACCTTTTGTGCATTCTTTATCTGCTACCTAGAGGAAGAGATGTAAGTCCTATTCACCTTCAAAGCTGAGTTCATTCTCTAACTCACAAAGGGGTTGTTTTCCCCAGTGTATTGTGCAGGATACCTGTTTTACTCAACTCTTTACAATGATTTTTCTTCTCTCTTCCTTTTTCTTTTTAGTCAAGCTCTCACTATAGTTCAAGCTGGCCTCAAGCTCATCATGTAGATGAATATGAAAGTTCAGCCATCATTCTGGTTTCCTGTGATGCTAGCACCAAACCTAGATCCTTGTGTGTAATAGGTAAGCCCTCTAGAGACTTAGCTATGTCCCATTTGGTGATTTTTCAAATGAGAAAGGAAATGTAGAAGCATGATGTCTATTGAGAGAACACAGTACTTCTCTGACTTGCAGAAAATATGCTTTCTTTGATTAAATTAAACACATAGGTACATAAATAAATGTTGGCATTTTTATCTCTTTCTACCACCATGTATCCAAGTATATTTTTATAATAGATTACTCTTGTTGGCTGTCTTTGATGAATCAGTAGCCACCTGTCTTTGCTATTTTTTTCTGGATCAATCAGCTCCTTCTCACAAAAGGTTAATGCTATTCTTGGCAAGAGACGTCTGTGTGTTGAAGGTAATATGAGAAATATGACAAGGTTCAAAGTGATTATAATAAGTCCCCTCTTTCCTTCTTTTTCAATCCTACATTTGTTTATGTGTTTTGTGTGTGTGTGTGTGTGTGTGTGTGTGTGATGTGTGGCGTGTTTCTGTGTGTGTCTGTGTATCTGTGTGTATGCACATGTACCATCAAAACACTGTAATCTCCAAGGTGGTCATTCCAGTATACTCTGACTTCTACCTTCCTCATCCTCCACCTCTCTGTTCCATCCTCAATTTAGGTTGATAGGTCATTATGCATAAATACCAAGCCAGTCACATTATCCCTCAGTTCACTAATTTCCTACATCAGTCACTAGAAAAGTTAAAGTCACTATGGTGCCTTATAATTCCATCCACCGTCTGACATCTGAAGTCTCTAGCCGCATCCCTTTGATGTTCAGCTTGTATCTTCACTCTCTCTACACACACTGATGTTCCAATTGTTCCTCACTCAGACAGATTCCCATCTTAGAGACTTCTTTGCTGGTTGCTTCTCCTTCCTGGTTAGTGTTTCCTTTCATAAACATCATCTTTATGTTCAGTCAGTGCTACCTTCAGAGATAGGGCTTTACCCAACCATCATTTTAAAATTTACCCTTACCCTGCTACTCCTATTTTCCCATTTGGTGATTCCTCCTTTTCTGTGGAAAATAAAATGTGTCACCTAGCAGTACCATCATATTAAAATAAGCAAAGGGAGAAAGTACTGTGGAAGGGACACCAAATACACACTCTTTAAGAACCTTCATTGCGGTTAAACAGACAGCCTTAATTCAGGAGTTATTCAAGTAACCAATGATTCAGACAGCTTGATGAAGTACTGAATGTTGTATCTACATGGGACATAAAGGCTTTGGAGCATAGCAAAGGGAAATAAATAAAACAGCAATGATAAGGACATACAGTTTTGTCTCTAATCACAGATAATAAAGTAGCATTCTCCACTTCCTGACATCTATGTTTTTGCAGTATCTATCCTAACATTGAATTACAGACTTGCATTTAATTAGATAATAGATTCTGTACATTTGCACTTCCTGTAAAATAAAAGACCATCATTTTGACCTTTTTAATTGACTTAATCTGCCAAGATTCTGACCAAAGACTGTAACATTTTGACACTACATTTTGCAAAAAGCTTTTATATATTGAAGCTTGATCAAATTGAATAATATATGTGCAGGGACTGGAAATACGTACTTTGCTTAATATACCCAGATTAACATAATTGGCCGAGAACCAAAAAAATGACTGAGTTACATCTTTTAAAAAATACAGATATTAAAAAGACTACTCTTTTACATAAGACACAAACAACATATGTGTGTATTTTTATGATTCCATTAGGAGTTATAGGAACAGAGTCAAGAAATAAGAGGAATTTCTGGAACCCAAAATATGAATGATAAGGAGATATATAACAATCATATTGCCTTTAGGATATATATATATATATGAATGAGAGAGAGAGAGAGAGAGAGAGAGAGAGAGAGAGAAAGAGAGATGTAATAGAATCACCAAATAACAGTAACATGGAGATAAACCCCCTAGGTAGATGTCTTTCACCAGTAAATGAAATCTTCTGTGCCAGGAATGGGTTACATTTAACTGAGTTGTTGGCCAAATGAACACCATGTAAATAAAAAAAAAAAAATTAAAAAAAAAAAAAAACCATATACCTGGTCTATTGCCACGACTGTTGGTTGCTCTACACAGAGTGATGGTAAGGCTCTATTGCTGAAGACAAAGTCTACATAAGTGATTGAACATGGAAGAGCCAAATTAGTGCCTAAGGAGAGCCTTCACCTCTATTGACTAATATTTATGGTACTAGAAGGAGCGCTGAAGACTACCAGAGGGGGAAGGTCATGCCAGCACAGCTATAGACCCTCCAATCTACAATGGTAACCTGCCTACATAATACACTGACTCAATAATGATGCAAAAGTTGTAAGTGTGACCAGTCATTATCAGATTGAATTTAGGGCCTTACTCCATGAGATGAATACATGCCCAGCACTGCTTTTACTGTCAAGAGCTAGGACTAGATAGGTCATCTGCTACCCAGGAGAAAACAAAACCCTGTTGTTCTGTTAAAGAAATGCAGCAACTGCTACCTCATATACTGACTTATAACAACATTCTGCTATACCCATATATCTGTGTCTTGGGCAGTCATCATCAAAGAAGCTTCATCACCTGCAATAAAATGGTACAAAAAATGGTAAAATGGTGCAATTCACACGTGGAAATGCGCTTAGAGTGAGAGACTGTGGAATGCTAAGTCCTAAGTGGGATGTCTCTATGTAACTTTTCCCACTCTGGGCTCAGAGAACTTTGCAGAAAATGGATCAGAAAGATTGTAAGAACCAGTGGAGATGTGAGACAACAGAGAAAAAAATGACCTCCAGAAACAACAGGACTGATGCACATATGAACCCATAGAGACTATGGCAGCCTGCAGGGCCTGAACAGCTTCAACTCAGATGTGTTCACTGAGAAACTGGACGTGATTTCCCATTTCTAACCAAGAAACTATCTTCAATGGACAACTGCTGACAAAGAAATGATTATTTTTCTTCAATGGAGTATCACTGGGTATGCCAACCGTGCTTAGGAGAGAGTCCCCTACCCAGCTGTAGATAACCAGATCATACTAAACTCATCAATATTTCTGGACAAGTTTTTCTGTCTGACAATGCTTTGTCTGGGCATTTATTTTTTTTTACCATACTAGTTTTTTGCTTACATACTATATTTCTGATTTTTCTGTTTTTATGAGCCTTCTGTATATGTCTTTATCTCTGAGTATTTTTTCTGTTTGTATGCGTGTGTATGTATGTGTCTCTTTGTGTTTTTCTTTGTTTTGTGTTTTTGTTGCTGTTTGTTGTTGTTGGTTTATTTGATTTCCTACTCTGTTTATTTGATGATTTTGTTCTATTCTAGATTCTTCTGGGCTTCTTTTAAATTTGCCTACTTGTTTTCTAAAGAGAGAAAGAAAATGTGAAATAGGATGGATGGGGAGGTGGAGAAGGGTCTAGGAGGAGATGGGGGAAGGGAACCCGTGATCAAAATGTATTTTATGAAAAAAAAGTCTATTTCCAATTTCAAATAAAAGATTGATAAAAGAAAGCAAAGGCCAGACTTGAGCTTCAGGTTGATCTCTAGTTACTGTTCAGCCTCTGGTCCAATGCAGTGTACTCAATGCCTAATAAACAAGAAAAGGAAGGGAAGGAGGGAGGGAGGAAGAAAGGAGGAAAGAAAGAAAGAAAAAGAAAGAAAGAAAGAAAGAAAGAAAGAAAGAAAGAAAGAAAGAAAGAAAGAAAAGAAAGGAAGGAAGGAAGAAAGGAGAGCCAGAGAGAAGGAGGGAGGAAAAGAGAGAGGGAAAGAAAGAAAGAAGGAAGGAAACAAGGAAACAAACAAGCAAGAAAACTTGGTAGAACATTTCAAGTGTGTTTATAGTATTTATAAATTATCTCAAGAAGGCTCTAAGTAAGAAACAGAAGACAAATAAAATTTATACACCAGTACAACCCTATAGGATGCAGTATCAATAAAAATCTAGAAATATCAAAAAAAAAGATAATCTCAATATTAAACTTTCCATGGAAGTTTGGTTTAAACGGTAAGAATTTGTCATGTGCCCATATCTAGTCTCCAAAGCAGGGTACAGATCTGCAAGCACATAGCAGTAAGAGATAAATTTTAGAAAAATGCATGTGTTTTCTGCCAGTTGTATTTAAAAGGCAGGGGTTGTTACCATATGAACACATAGAAATCCAAACTGACTGGGACTGAGATTCGAGTCTGCGTGTATTTTCTTCTCTTTTGAGTCCACATCACTTCTAACTCCCTGTACACTGTCTGAGGAATTTTCCTTCTTTCCCACTGTGTTTCTATTCCAGGTCTCCCTTTTATCTCATTATCTAGCCATGTTGCTGGTAACATCGAATGTAATCACCCTCTTAACAACTTATCTCGAGGCCCTTGCCCTTGTCAGCTTTGATTACCTCTTTTTTCTCCCACAAAGTCAAACCACGGGCTTTGTTTCTTAACAACAGTATATTAAGAAATCTCCATTTTAGCCTTCGAATCACTGACCACCATGTGCTTTTCTCCCATTCCCCTTGTGACTGCAATCTCAATCACCCTCTGCGTGATTAATCCACCACGTCTTGACTGCATCCTTCCCCACTACCCTCTTATACATGACCTAGAACACAAGTTTCCACCTGTACAATCATTGCTAACAAATGCACTCAGTTCTTTCCTTTTCTCTATGTCTTACCTGCCTGGTCCAATGGCCTCATGCCCAGTTCAACCATATTTCTTGTTTTCTTGTAATTGTAGTATAACAAATGAATTACTAATGTAAAAATATTTATCGATGGATAGCTGCAATTCATTTTACACTTACAAATTTAACCCAAATTGAATTCTTAGCATTACTCTCATGTTTCCAAATGTGATCAGAGTTCTTTTTGCCCACTTTCTACCTTATATTTCACATCATTCTCAATGTCCTCCAAAAAAGAATGTATCCTGTCACTTTAACAAATGTTTTTACCTAGTACTAGTTGAAACAACAAAAGCAATAACATTTTTCTTTTACTCTCTGACCTCCAACTATGCATATAGCACATTAGAAACTATTTCTTTACCTCACATCTTTCCTAGGAGACTGACATATCATATGACCCCCTCAGGGTAGATCAGGTTAAGCTATAGCCTTCAATTGTTCTGATCCAGGGAACTGTATTTCATGAGTTGTGTTCTACTTCCCTGCCTTACCTATTCGTCCTTCTAAATAAACATTGCCATTTGTCTTAATGAGTGTTCTAGTCTATTGCTGTGAAGATATACCACAGCAACTCTTACAAAGAATTTAACTGGGGCTTGCTTACAGCTTCAGGGTAAGAGGTTGCTTGGATTCACACAGGTAGACATGGTGCAGAAGTAGCTGAGAATTCTACATTTGGATCCACAGGCAGCAGGAAGAGAGACACACTGGGCCAGGTTTGGGCTTTGGAAACCTCAAAGCCCATCCCAAGTGACATACTTCCTCTAACAAGGCTGCACCTACTCCAGCAAGACGACACCTCCTAATCCTTCCTAAATAGTGCCACACCCTGATGGCAAAGCATATCAAATATATGAGCCTACAGGGCCATTCTTATTCAAACAACCACACCAGTTCTTCTACAAATATGTCTTGTAGCATATTATCTTAATGGAAAAAAAATTTTGATACCACATCATCTTTCAACTCCTATTTTAATCTCTAATGAGTTGCACTAAACTTGGGAGCTCATATTTCTTACTCACCAAGGTAGTCCCAGTACTGAAAAGAACCTGACAAAATATAGCTATCATTATGCATTGAAAATTGTCATTCTATATGTGGTGAATATTGCCATGCAAAATATATGAAATATGAAATATATCATCTGTTACCACATAATGGCTGAGGAAAGTCTTTGTTTCCTGTGTGCCCGTTTCTGCAGTCACAAAGGGTGGGAAGATTCTTTTGGCTATTCAAAGTAAAACCAATTTCTAACTTACAAAAATTCAAGCTGAAGTCATGTCGGTTAGGCCAAATGATAGCAAGTGAACAGAAAACATATTCTTTGTCAATCTAGGAATTGTTGAGTGCAAAGTAAAGCTCATGCTTGGACCAATCCTTCACGGTAACCAACACTCTAGAGCATGGGTCGTCATGACAATTCTGCAGGTAACAATTTTAATCTCAGAAAGAAAAGATTTCCTAAAACTTCGTGAGCCATAAGAGTTGCGTTTCAGATTAGAGACTGTCTGACCAACTTCAAAGCACGTATTCTTTCTATGATACTATATAATCTTGTGTATTTTCTTCCTCTTCAAAAGAAATTAAAGGTACTGCTACTGCTTCTTGAGCTTGGTAATGGCACTACTTTATTACACAGACTGTGTTAGGAGAGAGAAATGTCTTCCTAGTTGTTAACTTCTACAGGCAAAGTCCTTCTGATTCCTCCTCTACGTTATCTGCCTTTTTACTCACAGCTGCAAGGAAGCAAAACTCAGAAAAGGAAAAGGTAGGATTATGGCTCAATATCAGGAAGACTGTTGATACAAGTTTTGACTCAAGATCTTAGTAAATAACTGAACTGGAGAGGTCTGTACACCAATTGAAGATACCCTAGATCTTTATTGCATCCCTGATAAGTACATGGTTTGTTTCTATGGAATTTGCATCTTCAAGTATGGCTCTTCCTCTCACATTTTGTTTTGCTCAGCACTTCGGTTCAGTGTGCTCATGTTTTATTGCCATTTTTATTTAGTGAAGTGTTTGATTAATGACAGCATACATGCTAAATGGTGTCACTTTGAAATTTATATTTGCTCAAATTCATGTCTAGTCTGTAAACATATGCTTTGGGTGCCTCGGCTTCAGAAAAACACAACAACAAGGTAATATCTAAAGAAGCCTGCAAGAGCCCTATTTGTCATGTTGAACAGGACCTGCAAAGATTACAGAGGATAGGAAAGAAGAGAGAGACCTACAAGGTAAGCTATTGCAGTGAGGCATTCTAGGGTCAGTAATGAGAAATGGGACTTAAAAAACAGGTCCAGATTTACTCCAATACTTGCATTCAAACAGTTCAGTCTAATACAAACTAGAAGCACATAGCTAACTAATAATGCACAAAATGTGTAGGTTCATATAATACAATAAGCCAATCAAATCAGCAATGAAATCCGTTGGTTAAAAAAATAAGATTGATGTCACAGTCCTTGAGTATCCCCTGACAAAAGCCAAAGTCACTTCAATCACAGTGTAAGTTTCAGAGAGCATCAACGAGAACACAACTAGGGACTTCTGTCCTGTCCATCTTCAGGTCTTTAGAATGAAGCTCAGTGCCCAACTACCAACCACACACAAATTCTGTAATTGGACAATATGCACAATATATGTTAGAAAGAAAGTATATCAAAAAAAATCTTTCAGAAAAAAATGTTTGATAGGAAAATCAAAACTGTTTGGTGTGTGTATTTGTGTGTGTGTGTGTGTGTGTGTGTGTGTGTGTTTTATGTATGCATGAATGTATATATGTATTTATGTATGCTTGTATGTGTGTATTCTCATTCTCAGGGTTTTCGGATGACTTGGACTGTGTCTGCATAGTCATTTCCAAAATGACGGACCTGTAGCAGTATCACACTCTGACTCTTTCACACATCCCTGGCACTAACGGTAGTCTCCTCCCGCTCAGTTTCTCAATACTGATGTGCTGACTTTAGAGGCCACACCAGTTTCTGTCTCAATGCCTAACCTCAAAGCAGCCAGCCTTCATGTCCAAAGATAACCCTGCGATGAGACAGTCCAAGAACCACGCCCAACAGAAATACTGATCCTGAAGGTTGAAGAAATTAGATCCACACTACTGAGGTATTTCAACAATGGGGTAGTTAGCAAGTGCAGAAGGTGAAAAGCAGGTGCTAAATGAATGCAATGAACCCAAGGATTTTGTCTGCAACTTGTTTCTCAGAACAGGTAGAGCAACTACTTTCAGATGTTTGGGGGGTGAGAGACTAATGTATATTTTCTTCTTAGTTTATTTGTTTGAAGATTTATTGAGTTATGATTCACTTATAAAAACCTGTAAATAATTCTCATATACAACTTGATTGAGTTAGAGGTAAGCATAAATCCATGAAGCCATTCCCATAATCAGTGGCATAAGCTAATGCAACTCCTAGGCTCTCCTGAAATCCAGTCTACGGGTGCCACATATCCAATCCTCCTATACTGGCAATGCCTCTCCCTGTTAAAGTTATGATTATGTGGATATTACCTTGCACAGACTTATAGTTCTTTGTTTTATCTATCATGCTGGAAGCCTAATGGTGCACACATATCAGAAACCACTACCACACCTCAGTAAGTTGTTTCTACCTCAGTGCTAAAGCCAGACCAGGGTCCAGCCTATCTGGGTACCATGCTCTATGCTGATCAGCAGTGCCTCACAAAGCGCCCAGCCAGGACAGAAAAAATTGGGCAGCACATGGTGGAAGTCGGTGTGTCCCCACTCGCAGCTGCTTTCTCCTTGCTATAGTTTTGGTCTCAAGTGTTCCCCAGAGTGGCACTTTGGTGGATTGTTGGGACCTTTATAAGATGGGGTCTTGTGGGATGTCCTTGGATCTCTGGGTGCAAGGAATAATTAGTCTAATTAAATAGACCATATATTCTTTTCTAAAGAAAGTATCTATTAAATTTTTGAGAATTTCATGCAATATATTTTGACCATATTCCATCTCCCTCTTTCTTTTTTTTTTGGATATTTTAATTATTTACGTTTTATACCCCTTCCTGGTTTCCCCTCTGCAAACTTCCTATTTCTTCCCCCTTTACCCTGCTTCTATGAGCGTGCTCTCCAAACCACCCACCCACTCCTGCCTCACTGCTCTAGCATTCCTCTACACTGGGGCATCAAGCCTTCACAGGACCAAGGGCCTCCCCTCCCAATGATGCCAGATAAGGTCCCTTCAGCTTCTTCAGTCCTTCCCCTAACTCCTCCACAGGGGTCCATGTGCTCAGTCCAATGGTTGGCTGCAAGCATTCTCATCTGTACATGTTAGGATCTGGCAGAGTTTCTCAGGAGACAGCTGTATCACGTTCCTGTAAGCAAAAACTTGGCATCTGTAATAGTGTCTGAGTTTGGTGTCTGCATGTGGGATGGATCCCCAAGTGATGTAGTCTCTGGGTAGCCTTTGATTCAGTCTCTGCTATACTCTTTGTCCTTGCATTGCCTTCAGACAGGAGCAATTCTGGTTTAAAACTTTAGAGGTGGGTGACTTGTCCCATCCTTCAACTAAGGGGCCATACCTAACCTATGGATATGGTCTTGACAGGTTCTCCCATCCCTTTGTAGGGTACATGAGCTAATGTTATCCCCTTGGGGTCCTGGGAGGCTCTTGCTTTCCTGGCAGCTGAGACTTTCTGGTTGCTACTCCCAGTTCTCCATCCCCAATTCCTACACACCTCTGTCCTAAATTCCTGACATCCCCTCCCATACCTGATTCTTCCCCTCTTTTTCTCTTTCCCCTCTTTTCCTCCTCCCCAGTCCCTCACACACTCTACTTCCTTGATTATTATTCTACCTTCTAAATAGGACTGAAGCATCCACTCTTTGGTGATCAACATGTAGAAGAATGCAAATTGATCCATTCTTATCTCCTTGTACAAAGTTCAAGTCCAAGTGGATCAAGGACCTCAACAGAAAACCAGATACATTGAATCTAACAGAAGAGAAAGTAGGGAAGAGCCTCAAACACATGGGCACAGGGGGAAAGTGTCTAAACAAAACACTAATGGCTTATGCTCTAAGATCAATCATTGACAAATGGGACCTCATAAAATTCAAAGCTTCTGTAAGGCAAAGGAGACTGTCAGTAGGACTAAATGGCAACCAACAGATTAGGAAAAGATCTTTACCAATCCTATATCTGATAGAGGGCTAGTACCCAATATATACAAAGAACTGAAGAAATTAGACTCCAGAGAACCCAATAACCCTATTAGAAACTGGGGTACAGAGCTGAACAAAGAATTCTCAACTGACGAATACTGAATGGCTGAGAAGGACCTAAAGTAATGTTCAACATCCTTAGTCATCAGGGAAATGCAAATCAAAACAACTCTGAGATTCCACTTCACACCAGTCAGAATGGCTAAGATCAAAAACTCAGGTGACAGCAGATGCTGGCAAGGATGTGGAGAAAAAGGAACACTCCTCCATTGCTGGTGGGATTGCAAGCTGGTACAACCACTCCGGAAATCAGTCTGGTGGTCCATCAACCCTCTTTCAATTACTTCCAGCTCCTCCCACTTTTGTGCCTTTTTTCTTTAAACAGTTGAATTCAACTTGTGATACCTATATACGGTTACATGTGGATCCATCACTAAAGCATGGTCAATCTACCATAGACCATGTCAACATCCTTAAAAAAAAAAAAAAAAAAAGTCTCTCTGCAAGTAACTATAAACTATAAATTGACAATAGTTCCTCAGTAAAGTTGAAGAAGAGACACAAAAAAGGTGGAAGGCCCTTTCATGTTCATGTATTACTAAGAGTGATATTATGAAAATGACCATCTTAACAGAAACAATCTGCAGTTTCAATATAATCCCTTAAAAATTCCAACATTCTTCTGTACAGAAATTGAAAAATAAGCTTAAATTTCAGATGGAAACAGATGCATTTTGTGTATTATTTCAGGGTCTCCTTGCCCCCATTCTACCACTAAATGTGGCCAGGGATATTCAGTAACTGAGCTTGGTTTCTCATACCAGAATTTCAGGGAGAAATGTTGAAAATAACTGACTTTTTCCATTCTGAAGGTCTCTGATCTTTTATAAACAGACAAGCCTTTCTCTTAGGGAACATAGTTTGTGGTTGGAGACCCTTGAGTGGAAACTTTGACTAATACTTGCTAATGCAGGACAGTGACCTGACTGTAGCCCTAACCTGGCAGAAGCTCCGGCCAATCAGAGACATCATTCAATTGCTTCAGGACTCTTACTCTTTACCTGAGACAAGGAAGAGTGGGACATTTTAAACAATTTTTTCCAGTGGAAATGTATTTAAGCTTTAATTTGACTGACATCCTGTTTACACATCTGTAAAAGATATATTTCATCTCAAAATATTGTGACATCTAAGCTTCTTGGCAGAAATAAACACTAGCAGTAAGATATTAATTTTTAATAGCTGAACATGTGAAATGAACAGAAATAAATCTGAGTTTCTTTCTCCTAAAACATTATCACTTGACACTGGGTGTAAATTACTCAGTTTCTTTTCCTGATACAATTTCTTCATTACTAATTTTGTCATACACACAGATACACACACACAAGCAATATATATATATATATATATATATATGTATATATTGTCTTAGTTGTGAATAATATTTTAAGTGTCCTAGGTAGTGGCACTATAATGTTGCTTTCCTCATGACAGTTTAAAGTTTATAAACAAATAATCAAATTCTATTGTCTTTAATGATATCAATAAATTATATAAAAGCCAACTGTAATGTGTAAGAACTCGTTAATATAGGGTTTGGGTTCTGTCAACAAAAACATTTTTACATGCCTCTAGTACTCATTAGCATAACCTATAACCTAATATTTTTAAACTGGCTCTTTGAGCTCTTAAATCACAAACGTTTATCTGTGCAATACATAGTAGCCACGTAGTTGTACTATGAAGTATCCCCCCTGGAAATTTTAAGAAATGATAGTCAGTTGCTGAAGAGGAGGCTGAAAGGGTGTAAAAGCTAGAGGAAAGAAAAGGCACTGTGAAAACGTTGTCACCTACACATTACACAGTTATGTAACCGTGAACTTACAGCAGTTCTAACTTTACCCTTACAAGACCTACACAAGATCACTGAAGCCAAAATTCCAGCATAGGCGGGGAGGGGCTCCTAATGACCCAACCCGTTCTGAGGAGCTATTAGTCTGTGACAGATGCTGGGAGAGGCAGTCGTTCTTCTTTATGATAGGGTTCTCTAGGAGGCTTCTCAAGCATCAGTAGATATCCCCAAAGCCATGTACATATGTACAGTATGAACTAGACTTAGTGAGCAGCAACAGAGGAAGAGGAAAGAAGAGGTGGGGTCTTTCATATTTTCAAATCACCATTAATTTTCAGAACTGAAGGGAAAGACCTAGATGGTAGACTTGAGGAATATGCAAACATTTCAAACTGTAGCAAAAGAAAAGTTTATCTGTCAGCCTGAACAGACTTAAAAGACGTTGTGATGCGGAGCAAAATTATCACTACTATTAATTGCACAGGCATATTAAAAGGACCCCAGAATGTGACCTCCTCTGAAACAGAGTATGGATAGAGAAAATGTGTCTTAATCTTCTATTCTGCACTTAAAAAAATGTCAAGTATATCTATCACCTCAATTAACCAGAGGAAAAAGCTGTCAGAATCTAATTCCTTTTTTGACAAGGCATTTATTCCAAAGCCAGCAGAGGGAGAAATAGGCAGTTGCATTAGAAAGAGACAAGTGGCACAGGGGTCTGAGCCACATGGGGAGCCTTCCATGTGCGTGGTGCTGATTAGAACCCCAGTAAGTTTACATTTCTGTGCGCAGGGCCTCCTTGACTCAGCCAGAATAAAACTAAGACTTTGTGGTCAGGTTAACTTTGGAGTTGAAATTGCTACAAAAGGTGTTTTTAGTTTCTAGCAATGCTGGAGAAAATGTGAATGAGTTGATAAAATAGAAGCACTTTTCTTTAAGGAAGATGATTGCCAATGGAATTTTATAAACATTTCATTTGCCTTTACAGTTGTGAAAAAACTGAATTATGGAGACGCTTTTTAAGGGATTAATGTTATCATAATTTAAGTTAACACGTGGTTATACAGTTATTCAGTTACATAACAAAAATATATTTTGTGCTTCTAAACAAAAATGTACTCAATGAATTAGGATACATATAACATTGCAAAATGCAGATTTAGACGGGCTATCTGACTGAGCAACTAAAGGTGGCTTAAGCTAAATTCTGAAGATTTGAATACAGTTCTCAGGACTCACAAGGTAAAAGAAACTGACCACTACAAATTGTCCTCTGACCACAACATGTACACAGTACCATGAAAGGAAGGAAATGTACACATACATACACACACACACACACACACACACACACACATATACACACACAAACACAGATACCACTCTACAAATAAAATATAATAGCATTCTTATTGAAAATAGGTTTTTTCATATAATTTATTCTGATTATGGTTTCCCCTCCCCCAACTCCTCACAGAGCCTCTCTACTTTCCCACCCAATCAAACCCACACTTTTCCCCATCTCTACATTAGAATACAAACAGGAATCTAAAACTAATAAATATATGTATTAAATGAAATATAAATGAAAATAATATTAAATAAATGATTATATTTTTAAATATTTAAATGTACGGGCCAAGGAGTTTGATTGCTTGCCAGTCAGTCATAAAGACCAGATTACGGATCTCCAGTAACCAACAAAAATGCATGGTGGGCATAGTAATCCAACTCTACTTCCAGCCCTAAATGGCAATGACTAGAGAGTCTCTAGAGTAAGCTGGCCAGCAAGACTATCAGTGTCTGTTCAAGAGACCCCGTCAGTTGATAGGACAGAGCTTAGTATTAAAAGTGCCATTTTTATTTTAATGTTTTGACTTATGTACAAGGGTGTTTTGCCAGTACCTATGTACGTGTGCCATATGTGTGATTGGTATCCACAGAGGTCAGAAAAGGGTATCAGATCCCCTGGAACTGGAATTATGGGTGGTTGTGAACCACCATGTGAGTGCTGGGAACATAACCCAGGTCCCCTGCAATAACAGTATACAAACCCTTAACTACTGAGACACTCTCCAGCCAAATTCTGTTACTTATTGAGACAACAAGTAGTAAAAGGGGAGCTATTTTTTATTAATAAATCTATATGACTGGAAATGAGCATAATGGCATACTAAGTTTCAGTCTGTTGTGAAGAGAAACGTGTCCTCAAAGATGGCGTACTATATTATTTTGGTAAACGGATGTGGTGGTATACGGAGGTGACATTGTTATTTGAGTAGCTGTGTGTGTACTCTACAGGCATGTAAACACTGAAAAGAATATGTCACCACCACACGAACCTGCAATAGAACCTTTATCTTAATAAGGAGGGCAAATGACTTTGTTCACATGGTGTGTGGGTAAAGGGAGCAATGAGAAGACATGTACATATCTGTGCACATGGATGGTATCCTTATGGATCGCTCTTTGACACAAGATCTCTCACTTTGATTTGTCTTCCAGCCGCTTTGTTCAAGGGATCTCCTGACTCTGCTCCCTGAGGTCACCGCTGGTCCCGAGGCTTACTGGTTTTTATGTGAGCCCTCTGGATGCAAACTCTGGTCTTCAGATTTGTGTGGGAAATGTTTTATTCACGGAGCTACTCACTGGGCAGCGGTTTCCACACTCCCTGTGGCTGAATTCTTTACAAGAGCTTGTGATCCTCCTCCAGCTAAGAGCTGGTTCTTTCAGACCTTGAATTGCCACAAACAGCCACGCCTCTCTCTGAGCTCCTATAAATCGCCACGCCTCTCTCCAAGTGCCTGGTACGCCGGAAGTCCCGCCTCCAGAGACTGAAGATGAAGATGCTGATTGTGCCATGAGATGCTGACGGACTGGAGGAATGGTTTTCTGCCTACCTACTTATAACAAAGACACAGTTGAATAATGATGGAGGACTCAAAGCACACCATGCCTCGGTCTGATTTTTTAATGCCCTCTTGCCTCCGGCTCCCTTCTCTGCAGGCTCCTATTCCTCTCCCAGAGAACCTGTTCATATTTAGCTACAGGCAGCAACAATAGCTAAACTGTAAACTGAATCAAGCTTGCATATATATACTGAATGGGCAATGAAGAGGCTTTTCCTATGTTGTGGCTATGACAGTCAGTAACTGTGGGTGAAATCATCAAACAGCTCTATTTGGACAAGTAGGCATATTAAGATAGCTCCTAAGCTGGGGAAATGACACAAAGAGTGTAGTATTAGCTGTGTGAGCATGACTACCTGATTTTGACTCCCCAGCATCAACTTAAACCCCTGGTGCTAGTGTGAGCTTCTCTAACCCCAGTGCTGGGTTAAAGGGAGAAAGGAGGAGGATCCTGGAGGCTGATCAGGCAAGCAGTTATGCTAAATCAGCAACTCCAAGATGAATGAGAGACCTTGCCTCAAAAAACATGAGATCGAGCAGAGTTACAAAAAGATGCTTTATCTTGTTCTTGGTCCTTTACGCATAACACACACATACCTGCACATACAGGCGTGCACATAAAAATTAAAAAAATATGTCTATGACCCCTGAGATCTCTCAAACAGTGGACCACCAGCCAGGCAGCATTCACCAGCTGATATGAGGTCCCCAACACACATACAGTAGAGGACTGCGGGGTCTGTGTTCATTCAGAGATGGTGCACCTAACCCTCAAGAGACTGGAGGCCCCAGGGAGTTTAGAGGTCAGGTAGGGTGGGGGATGGGGACATCCACGTGGAGACAGAAGTATCAGAAGGAGGTATGGGATGTGGAACAGTCAGAGGGTAGATCGGGGAGGGGGTGGAATAAAATATGGAATGTAAAAAAATAAATTATTTTTTTAAAAAAATATGTATATATAAAAAGATTGTAATTACAATTAAGAACTTAAAAAAATGTCTGGAGAGAAGGCTCAGAGGTTAAGAGCACCGACTGTTCGTCCAGAGGTCCTGAGTTCAATTCCCAGCAACCACATGGTGGCTCACAGCCATCTATAATGAGATCTGATTCACTCTTCTGATCTGTCTGAAGAGAGCAATGGTGTACACATATACATAAAATAAATCTTTTTCAAAAAGAACTTAAAAAATATGTCTATGATATAAGATCTATAGAAAGGCCAATTTTAAGACTACAAAAGGGTGGATAGACTATCTGAATCACTTAAATTTTTCTGTTATTACTATTAATGGTGATTTTTGCCACATTAATAGAACTTCTATGTTCTCGGTAGGTGCTACTTGCCCTGCTTAGTTTCCTGTTTCACCTCAATCTTCACCTTTCTCTGACCCTTCATAGATGCCTATGTGGCTAATGCCCTTTCATTTGTTTATGATTTTAATAAATTGTTCAACCCCCAAAAAGTTTTATTGTAGCAACTGAATGCTACTTAGATGAGTGGGAAAGACACCGAATCTGTCACTCTGGTTTGTATTTTTCTTTCTTTTTTTAATTTCTTTTTGTAGAGCAACAAAACAAACCTATAGCCTTCCACTTGATAGGTAAACACTTTACCACTGAGCTACATCACCATTACTACTACAAGACACTGCAATCCGGAAGAAGGAGACAACATCAGATGAAATCACTCCAAATTGAAAATGGTTCTGTGCCA